>JBBPBX010003930.1:23091-35096 GCA_038048925.1 Garcialebias charrua | reverse complement strand
AGTGGAAGGGGTCAAGGGCACATGCAGTAGGCTTCATCTTCCTGAAAATGTCCAAACTCTCCTACTACTGGAAAGAAGGAGCAAAGGGGCGGAGGGATCTTGACTTGTGGCTCAGCAGTCTGTTCAGATGAACTCAGCAGGTGATCGAGCAGAGTATTGAGCTGATGTTGGTGCAAAAACAGTTGAAATGTGTTATTGTACACGATCAGCAGTGGAGTGTCCAAGTGTCCAAGGTCCAGGTGAACTGTGGAGAAAGCTTGGTGTTTCCTGGTTTACAATGAGTAATATTTGAACACCTTTTGGTGCTCCCGGTGGACTTGTTTGTGCACAGTTAAACCAGTTTTATGAACATTAAAATATTTTACAAATATTTTTAATTTAAAAGTTACCAATAAAAATCATAGTCCAGATACTAGTCCACTCTGTTCGTCTGTTAACAAAACACCTGTGAACCACTGGACTGAAGTTATTGAAACTTTTAAAAAACAATATCACTCGATATACTGTACTTCTACGAAATATTAATTTTTGGGGTCAGACCCATTAAGATGGCCGCCATAGCCAACTAACGTTGGAAAAACCCCAAATGGCTTCACTTCAAACAATGTTAATGATATTCTGCTAATTTGTTGTTGTTGTAGTGGGGGGAGTCGTTCACTACAAATCCTTCAAGTTTCACCCAACGCCTATAAGTTTGACTTAAAACTGTTGGTTTAACTGTTAGTCAACCCTGTTTGTCTGTTAGCAAAACATCTCACAAACTAAAGCACAGATATTATTGAAACTGTCAAAAAGTACAACTCATTCACTTTTCGATTGAATCCAATTGAAGACGGTCACCACAGCTAATCAGAATGATCCAACTCAAACATTGTTCTAAACTAGTCACATTTAAAGACAGTGAGCTGAAAGTTGAAGTGGTAGTAGCTGAGAGTGATCCATAACACAGACTCTGAGCGTGACATCCTGTGCTACAGCATGAGGCTGCACCTCATGTTATTGTCATGACCTGACTGACACGCCTGCAGCTGCATTGTTTTAAGCACAACCTTAGTTTAAACTTGGGCATTAAAGGCAGCGGGCGATACTCCTTCGAATGTCAGGCTTTTATGAAATGTGCTTAGTTTTCTGAGGTGAAAATATCAGAGGATGTGTGGGCGAACAGTCCAAATCCGTTGGATGTACCACAAGAACAGTGCAGCGTCACGTGCACGTGTGCGTGTTACAGAGAGAAAACAAGAAAGCAGGACATGGTTCCCATTCCTGAGGAAATTTCCAGGATTTATGTGGATGTGGTGATGTGAGCAACGCAGGAAGTATAGTGGGGGATATGGACTCCTTGACCTTGTCTATTAAACATCTGTCTCCCATCTGGGCAGCATGTGTGTGTGTGTACTCCAAGGCTCCAGTGTTGTTTGCTAACAAAATCTGCAAGCAGTTTTAGGAGGCAATTATTCTCAGACTTTACCCAGTGTTAATGCCTTACTCCTTACTAATTACACAAAACGAAAGCCTCGTAACAGCGCCTTGGCTGGGCTCCCAGTTGTGTAACTTTACAGGTTTGTGTTTCCTCTGCCGAGCAACGTGGAGGAATCGGCATTTCAACACAAATTATTGAGCAAGCCTGCTGTCTTATCTCTAGTCAAATAAGGCTTATTCATCTAAAAAAACAACAACAAGAAAACAAACAAATAAATAAATGAATAAAAACTGCAAGTGATCAGGTTTGTCCCCACCCAACTCCCACTGATGTGTGAAACAGGACAGAAACGGCACTTTCCAGTTTAAAGGCAGCATTACCACCCTCTTGTGGACAGAATTGGTACTGCAGCAGGCCTTCTCCCAGATTTAAAAGTGTCTCTTTGTAATCGCTGTATTTAAGACATGATAGGAAGCTTGAACTCGTGCAGTCCTTCACATTTTACCCACATTATTCATAAAACTTTAGGAGATCAAAGTCATTTTTCAGCCGAAAGCAGTGAAAAACGTGTCTCTTCATAAACATCTCTGCCCCTTCGCTCTCTGTGAATGCGTCACGGCCACGTTGCAGGTTGCTCGTCTTGGATGACATGTTTGCGTTGCCATAGTTACAGCCTTTTGCATCATCGTCCCTCAGAAGAACAATGTACCCTTGGACATGATTACGAACCTGAAAAGGATCGTGAGAGAAAAAACTGTGCAGATGATTGGTGACTTTTAGTTATCTCCGTCTTGCGAGGGGAAGGAGAGCAGTGATCCATCTGACCTGTGTGAGAGGTTATCCGGTGACGGTGATGTGTATTGTAAGGGCTCCGTGTGTGTGTGTCAGTGACTCATATCTTGCGTCACACTGCCTACACGTTTCTCTTCTCTTCTGCTGATCCAAGTCAAGGTGCATTTATGTGTTTTAGTCAAGTGAGCGTGATCATTTTTGCGTGTACAATGCATCATGGGAAACCGACTGAGCATCCAGTGTCCACACAGATGTATTTCAGAGCCTTCAGCCTGGTCTCTGTCAGAACTTCTGGAAGCCATCGGCTGATGCAGTGGTTCCACTTCAAGCGAGTAATATTCTATTTCTGGAAAATACAGTCATGGGTTTCCTGGGGAGGAGCTGCTCTCCGTGTTAAAGCCATTCATTCATATACATAACACACAGAGGATGACTTCTTCCATGACGCACAGCTTATAAGCACAGAGCATAATGTTTATGGAAGTGCAAAAATATTTTTTATTCTTCTATGTGGGAGCAAGGCCTGAGGAGAAGAAGAGGAAAACTGAACGAGAAATAAAAAAAATTCTCACTTTATTTCTCGTTCAGGTTGACAGACGGAGCTGAACCCCGAAACAGAAAGAAAGAGTTTGGAGGTTAGAACAAGGAACAGATAGGAACAGTTTATTTCTTATTCAAAACACAAATTAAAAACATACATCAGATCTTTGAAAGTGGCTTTTTGCAGAACGGTTTGAGCAAAAATATCCTACCTGTTGTAGATAGTTCTTTGAACAACCTCACTTTGGAAGAGTGGAAGACACAGTTACGCTAATCTGCTAACAGCTAGTAGCTGAGCTAATTTTTTGTGTATAAGTCACACTTTTTTGCATAAATTAGCCTGTCCTGCGACTTATACAGCGAAGCGACCCATTTATGTTTTTTCCCATGTTTAAAACCAAATTTTTGGCTCAAATCTGACAGTTTCATTCATTCTGACATGGAAAATATGGAACACTACCATTTTCAGCCACTAGAGGGTGCTCAACATATATGGCAAGCCAAGTGTCTCATTAAGAGGTAAAAGTGGCTATTAATGAGACACTTGGCTTGCCATACTAAGCCACTTTTGTCTTGCTCCAGAACTCCTGGAGCAAACATCAAATCAGCTGCATTTTGTGGCGCCGCCCAGGAGAAATACAGGTGATTTGACCATTAAAGTGAATTAATTAAGAAAAAGTTCAACTGAGGCATAATGTTGAGCAAACAAATAATATTTTTTAGGTGTTAATCTTGTTAAATTTTTAAGAAATGCACAGCCAGTCATCCCTCCGCACGCTCCCGCTTCCGCAAATCGGCTTTTGAAATGCAGCTGATTTGACCGTCAAACTGAATTTATTAAGGAAAAGTTCAACTGAGACACACCTTTACTATAATTTCAAGCAAACAATTGTTTTTAAGTGTTAATCTTGTTAAATTCTTGTTAAAGTCCTCCCGTACACGCTCCCACGGTCGCCATTTGGCAGCCAATCGATTTTTGACACTGGCCCACGTTTCCGAATGGTCAGTGGTGAAGCATAATGGATGCGACTTATACGACGAAGTGACGTATTTATGTTTTATCCACTTTATTAGACATATTTGGACTGATGTGACTTATACAGCTGCGACGTGCAGGGCGGCAAGAACGGTAGCTGATTATCGATCTCGCTATAACTTTGAAAACCATTAGCGGAATTAACTTCTGCTAAATTAGGTTTTGTCAACTTTAAGTTCATTAACAAAATTGACACGTGGGCATGTCTCAAAGAGTCCGTTAGGCACACTACAGGTAGTCCTCGACTTACGACGACCTCGACTTACGACGTTTCGGGGTTACGAACGGTGCGTTGTCATCCAACGGTCCATTAAATTTTTTTATAATTTTTGAAATTTTTTATTTTGAAAGCCGAGTTCCGAGTCCTTTCCGGTTCGGCAGAAGCAGTAGTTTGACAGCAGAAAAACATAAAGACCCACTCTGGACGGAGCTTCACGACAGAATCAGCAAAGCAGTGAGATTAAATGCTCTGGACAGAGGTTGATGGCAGTTTTACAACAGAATACTGTACGACAGATGGACCGAGCTGACAGCGGTTTTACGTCGTAAACAAATATTGGATGGACAGACGGACGGAGGTAGCCACGTACAGCAAGCTACTGTAGTTAGCCAGCTAGCTCCCTTTATGTGAATGGAGCCTGCTAGGTTGGAGGGAGACGATTCAACTTGCTCCTTCATCTTTAAAGCTGCAGTATGTAGCTTTTTTTATGAACATATTTCTTCACTCTGTCACTACCTCCTGACAGACTGATGTTAGCCAGGTAATCTCTGAAAATTTTTAAAAAAAAAATATTGTCCCCTTGCTTCTCCAGGTGGTAAATAAGCATTTCTAAAAAGAAAAGGTGACCCGCCATTTTCCAGCCAATAAAAACAGAGTTTGTAACCAGCCAATAAAAACAGAGCTTGAATTTGAATCAGCCAATAAAAACAGAGCTTGAATTTGAAATTCAACAGACCACAAGGGGGCAGAGCCACATATGGCTCTGAGGGGGAGGGATCAGAATGCTTTGCCTGTTGAAAATATTTCTAACTGCTGCAGTTCTACAGAAACTGCATACTGAACCTTTAAAAACTGTGTTAGGATAGGCTAAGTGCTTGGTAACTGTACAGTACTGTACATGTTTTTATATTTTTTATTTAAAAAAAATTAATATATATTCTGACTTACGTCGAAATTCGCTTTACGACGCCGCATAGGAACGGAACTCCATCGTAAGTCGAGGCCTACCTGTAGTATTGGATACTATGGGCACACGTGACAAGATGTGATTGGTCGACGCAGCTTCAACTGAACAGAATTGAAGACGTGACACAGACTGAGGGACAGTCATATTAGCGGTTTAGCATAAAGTTAATTTTTAATTAGCAAAATATGGGTTAGCATAGTTAACACTTTGGTTAGGTGTGCCCACCACTGAAGAATTGCATTTACTTCTGATAAGACAGATGAGAACCCCCCCCACCACCACCACCACCACCACCACCTCACACGCAATACATGTCATCTGTTACGTGACAAAAAATGTCTTTTTGAACATTCTGCTCAAATGTGTTTTTTATTTCCCATTTTCTGAGTAGTCTTTGAACTTCTCACAAACGACAGAAGAGTACTCATGGAGTGTTCATGTCTTCTGTTTGATTTAGTTGAACCTGGGATGTTTTGTGGCCATGTTCACCTGCAGTGAAGGTGCAGTGTTGTGTTTGAGTCCTGTACTAGAGTGAGCGAGCGCCGTCATGGCGAGGTGTCGAAGCTAACGGGTTAGCACAGTGCTGATTTGGGAGAGGCGTGCACCGTGCACGGGAGTTAGCGATATGTTTCTGAGTGAACGTGTTATGAGGATTCCTCCTGGACGCCTCCATTTGAAGGTTCTTCAAGCACGTTGCACAGTTAAGAGGTAAGACCTCGTTGGAGGGACTGTGTGTGTCTTCTCTGGCCTGGGAACTCCTCGGGTGTCCCCCAGGAGGAGCTGGAGTGTGTCGCTGAGGAGAAGGATGTCTGTGTTTCTCTCCTGGACCTGTTGCCGTAGCGACTCGACTTCAGATGAGCAGTAAAAGATGGAGAGACACGGATAGAGCAGAGACTGCGGTCAAGCCAGCCTCCACTTCCTGTTTCGACTTGAAGCTTTGGAGCAGAACTGGTGTTACAGCTTGTACTTTAAATGATGTGACAGCTTTTTTTGTTTTCATTTGCATCTCCTAAATGAATCCAAGTTGTGCATGTGGTACTTTCAGCATTATGTTTGGTTCTCAACAAACTTCCAGTCTGCAACAGTTTTAATATTTTAACTTGCTGATCTGAACACGTCCTCCACTGCTGACGAGCGCGACGCAGATCGAGGCTGTGACAGCACGTCACCCCGTTTCCTCTTCTGTGCACAGAGGTAGACGCATCTCTAAAGCTGAAAGGAGACGTGACGGAGGGTTGCACAGTGAATCTCCTGGTTCACCTTCTACCTCCTCGCTTAAAGAGACTCCGACTGAGAAGGTCCATGAACGTCAGTGGTGGCTCTGTGCACCGCACACAGTCTGCAAACTCACATAGAAGCACAGCTCGGACACAAAGATGAACTCACTAGTCGCAAAAACAATCCCAGAATCTAAATCTTTTAATGCGCTCCTCTTCTTTAATCCAAACACCTCACTGAGAAACTCTGATTTCAATCCAAATTTGCAGCACGGTCTTTATTTTTCACCTGTAATGTTTGAACAACTGTTTCCTGGGCCAGGCAGGAAGTCACGCTGACGTACTGACGTTCTGATGTGCTACTAGGTGAGTTGACACAGCGGACGCTCAAGTGTTTGTTTAAATAACAAACAAAATAAACTGTTATCAGCAAACACAAAGTTTGTGAGATATGTTCTACCAACACACGAGATGGTTACTCAGACTCCAAGTGCTAGCAGACTGCACGCTGTTCACCATCGAATGCTCTGAATTTAACACAGATCTGAAAAAAGGCAGAACAAACTTGTCCTGTGAAAGTTTACAGGAAGTCAATAAACTCAGGCGAGGATGGAGTTGCTGTAGACATCTCATCATTTCATGCATAAACCTAACTTTTATGGCTAAAGAGAGACGTAAAAATAAAGTTTTAAATAAAGTTGTATTAAACAGAATTTTGCTGATGTCCATGACAGCAAAGAAGCCGTTAAAGATTCAGTCTAAAGCATTTTACAGCAAACAAGCGTGGCTGGTTCAGTAAAACACACAGAAGTGTAAAAACCTGTCTGCTTGTTTCAAATCAGCTGCGTGGAAAACCTCTGAGGTCACAAACAACAGCAACCATGGAAGTTGAGAGGTGAACTTCGGCAAGCAGATTTGTCATATATTCAACTCTTTGGAACGTTCTGTGGCAAGCTGTCACATTGTCCATTGTTTTGCATAAAGCTGAGGACAAATTCATTGACGCAAACACTATTAGTTTGTTTCTGTTTGCAATATTTTAACCCAGCAGAGAAATATGCTTCATTGTGTTTAACAAACGCTTCTTTTTACATTTTACTTGTTTTTTAAATCTTTAACTGTCAACAATACTGCATTACGTACCGAAAAGTGACTTCAGCCGAGTTTACACTGTTCGATGGTCACAGACCAGCTTTTGTTGTGGAGAAAAATCATAAAAAAGTTTTGGTTGTGAGTTTGAATCTGCAGTCTGACCCCTGAGTCGACTCTCGCACGGCCAACGATAAACACCAAACAGCGTCAGAAACGTTCTTGGAGAGTTTTCTTGCAGTGTGTCTACAGCTGCCTCTGACATCTTTATCCGTGCCATTAGCATATATTAAATCTTGCATCCATTTTAATAGGACATTATTACAGGATACATACAGAGTCTGTGGCAGGGAATACAGACCATCACAAACTACAAACCATCCCCCCAGACCTGTGACAGCACAACCTCTACGCTGAATGAACTGAATGACTTCTTTGCTCGGTTTGAGGCATGTAACAGCACACCTGCACAAAAACTCCCCCCCTCTCCTGATGGCCAGGTGCTGGCACTGTCCTCAGACAGCGTAAGGCGATCATTCATCAAGATCAACGCCCGGAAAGCCTCTGGTCCTGACAACATACCTGGTCGTGTGCTGAAGGACTGTGCAGGAGAACTCGCAGTGGTCTTTACGGACATCTTTAACATCTCACTGAGTCAGGCCATCGTCCCCACCTGTTTCAAAGCCACCACCATCATCCCTGTCCCAAAGAAGGCAACGCCCTCCTGCCTCAATGACTATCGTCCAGTAGCACTCACCCCCATCCTGATGAAGTGCTTCGAACGGCTAGTCATGAAAAGCATCACATCTGTCCTCCCTGCCTCCCTGGATCCCTTCCAATTTGCATATCGGCCTAATCGCTCAACCGACGATGCCATCTCCTCTGCCCTCCACACAGCTCTCACACATCTGGACACGAAAGACTCCTATGTTAGAATGCTGTTCATCGACTTCAGCTCGGCATTCAACACCATCATCCCCCAACAGCTCATCCTTAAACTGGACAGTCTGGGGCTGAACACCTCAATGTGTAACTGGCTGCTAGACTTCCTGACCGGGAGACCACAGGCAGTACGGGTCGGGAGTAACACATCCAGCACCATCACATTGAATACAGGGGCCCCACAAGGATGTGTGCTGAGCCCCCTTCTATTCACCCTGCTAACACACGACTGCACACCATCATACAGCTCCAACCACTTCATCAAGTTTGCGGACGACACAACAGTGGTGGGTCTCATCAGCAACAACGATGAGACGGACTACAGGAACGAGGTGAGCCGCCTGGCCTTGTGGTGCGGACACAACAATCTCACTCTCAACGTGGAGAAGACAAAGGAGATTGTTGTGGACTTCAGGAAGAGGGATGCCCAACATGCCCCTCTGACCATCAACAGCACCACAGTGGAGAGAGTAGACAGCACCAAGTTCCTGGGAGTGCACGTCTCAGAGGACCTGTCCTGGAGCAGGAACACTGCATCACTGGCCAAGAAGGCTCACCAGCGCCTCTACTTTCTCCGCAAGCTGAAAAGGGCTGGAGCTCCAACCCCCATCATGTGCACCTTCTACAGGGGTGCCATAGAAAGTGTCCTGACCAGCTGCATCACGGTGTGGTTTGGTGCATGTACTGCATCCTGCCGCAAGAGCCTCCAGCGCATCGTGAGAGCAGCTGAGAAGATTGTCGGCACCTCCTTCCCCTCACTACAGGACTTACACAGCAACCGCCTCACTCGGAAAGCCCTCTGCATGGCAGGTGATCCCACACACCCACTACACAGCTGCTTCAGCCTGCTGCCATCAGGGAGGAGACTGAGGAGTCTCCAGGCTCGAACCAGCAGACTAAATGACAGCTCTGTTCATCAAGCAGTCAGGATGCTTAGCTCTCTACCTGCTCTGCCTCCCCTTCCACTTGTACTGCCTTAACACAAAAAACTTTCACACACCACCACACAACACAAAGATTTTTAACACTGGACTTTGTGTCATCAAAACGGGTTATTCACTCAACTCACGGTCATGTGCTCATTCAGTTTGCACTACTTCTTAAGGGGGCCAAGATGGTGTAGAGGCAAGGGAACCGACTTGGGACCCGAAGGACCCAGGTTCGAACCCCAGTCACGGCATACCTTGTGGTGTCTAATGCCCCTTTTCCACTTGGTGGCGCGGGTCGGATGTGACGTCATATTTGCGTGCCAAACGCGCGTTGGACAGCATTTCCACCTCACAGATGCGCGGCGCCGCGCCAAGATTCCGGACTCATCTCAGAGCAGGGCTGAGGCCGGCTGGACCCGAACCGTGGGGAGGAGGCTGGACTGAGTTTGAGGAAGTGGCTGCCGCGAGGGAGCAAACACCGAAGGACTTTACAAGATTAACACGGTAAAAACAATTATTTGTATTTAAAATTATAGCAAACATGTGTCTTAAGCTGAACTATTCCTTAATAAATTCACGTTGTTGTCAAAACGGCAGGATTTAAAAAAGTAGTTTCGCCACGTGCACGCGCGCGCCCGCGCGCGCACGTGAGCCGTCTTTATTTCTATAATGTAGCTAAATAAACGCTTTAAAAAATATATTTCATAGCTGACGTTATATCAAGAGGGTGCTTGAGCTTAACAGTTCCTTAATAATTTCACGTTGTGGTCAAATCAGCTGGATTTAACAAAGTAGGTCGACACGTGCACATCACATGCACGCGCGGGTGGGGTCGATCGGCGTTCTTTCTTTTAAATGTAGCTAAATAAAAGCTTAAAAAATATATTTCATAGCTGGCTTTATACCACGAGGGTTCCTCAGGTGAACAAGTCCTTAATAATGTCACGTTGTGGTCAAATCAGCTGGATTTAAATTGATTTGTTTTGACTAATTCCAAACCTGTCACATGTGCTACGAAAATAAATTATAAAAAAATCGAATTTTACTTCAAATAACTTCAACAGCTTACAGTTAGTATATGAACATCTTGTGATTACACTCTGTTGGTTTGAAAAATATCTGCTTTGTGGTTTCTGAGATATAAGATGTGTTAAATACTAGTACAAATAATATAAGCTAGGTCGACACACTTATGTCTATAAAAAAATCGAATTTTAATTCAAATAACTCCAACAGCTTACAGTGTGAACATGAACACCTTGTGATTACACTTGTTAGTTTGAAAAATATCTGCTTTGTGGTTTCTGAGATATTTGATATATGTATATATATCTTATATATACCTTATAAAATATATCTACATATAAAACCGTTTCTAGACTGAATTACCGGTAACCATGTTTTTCTTTTTTTACAGTTAAGACGAAGAAGTCAACACCAGAATTTATCAACTTGTGTCTTCTGGAGGAAGCCCATGAGACAACGGGAAATAAATCATTTAGGTGGATGCAGTATTTATTGTTGTGCTTTTATCACTTCTTAGTTTTCATAATAAACATTTTTTTTCTTAAGTGGTGTCATTGAACAATAATTTCCTAAACATATATTACAATGTTAAGTGTGTACAGTATAGTGTTTGTTTAAAACATACTGGAAGTTAACCTTTAAAAGTTTGACCTTTAAAGAATCATAAGAAAATGATTATTAGATTTGAACAGCCCTCCATCCATCCATCCATCCATCCTTCCTGATGTGGTGTCATGGGTAGTGCAGCAGGTTTTGCCAGGATGCACAGACGTCAACATGAACCCATCCATCCATCCTTCCTGATGTCGGGTCGTGGTGCAGCAGCTTTTGCCAGGATGCACAAACGTCAACATGAACCCCGATGAAGCTGTTCTTGGATGCCCAAACGAGTTTCCTGATCAACAAACATTTAATTATTAATACTTTGTTTTTACGTTTAAAGAAACACGCTTTTAATGTTTAAGGGACAGTTT
This sequence comes from Garcialebias charrua, assembly GCA_038048925.1. Lineage (NCBI taxonomy): Eukaryota > Metazoa > Chordata > Actinopteri > Cyprinodontiformes > Rivulidae > Garcialebias > Garcialebias charrua. Next base: position 23,944 of record JBBPBX010003930.1, on the reverse strand, counting down.
AAACCAAATTATCCATTTGCATTTGACTTTGAATTATCCCTGACAAAATATTACCGTTTAAATTTAATGAAATACTAACCTTTAATATTACAGGGCCAATTGAAACCTAATTAATTCCTAATCTGTACCTTACTGTAAAAATAGTTTAACTGATTACAGGGCAGTGCGATCGATGTGTTAAGCAATGTTAACAGGAACCTTGTGCATATATGAGAATAATCTTTATTATAAAGAAACAAAATGGAAAACACATGGGTTTAAAACAAGCTGAAAAGGCAATAAAGTAAGATTAGAGCATTAAATAGCTCAAGGGACATTACCGCCAACAGGTGGTGAGACAAGGTCCTGCAGGGTGTTCTTCTTCTAACGTTTAGTGGTGGCTAGTAAATAGCTTGAGGTAACACTACCGCCACCACGTGGTAGGACGAGTGAGATTCTACACCCCGCCCACAGAAGGGCTGCAGTAGTGAATGGAGACAAACCTACAAGTGAGCCGATCCGAACTGAACCAGACCGGACCAGACTGAGCCGCTCTGGGCTGAGCAAGTGGAAAAGGGGCATATGGGCGGCACACCTTATCCCCAATTGCCCCCCGGGCGCCTTCAATAGCTGCCCACTGCCCCACCTGGTGGTGGTTGGGTTAAATGCATAGACTAATTTCATCTTGTATGGAAACATACACAGATGACAAATATGACATTATTATATATATATTATTGCACTAATATTTGTATTACATCACTGTCTATAGTCATACTACTGTTTACATTTACTGTTTACATTATTACTACTGTTTACATTTATTACTACAGTTTACATTTACACTACTTTTTATATCTACACTACTGCTGAC
>JBBPBX010003930.1:0-22960 GCA_038048925.1 Garcialebias charrua | reverse complement strand
TTTACCTTAAAAAGAACCACACAAGAAATACAAGAGTAAGTTCTAAGAAGCAGACTTGCAAATGGGAGATCACTTCAAACTCGCTTGGAGCCAGGCTCAAACGTGTTTGAAGCAAGTCCGAAGTGGTCAGTGCGTGCTTGGCTTTTATTCTCTAAAAGTAGGACAATGATGAGCAACAGGAAGGCAGCCTCAGATAGCACATGGAAAATGTGGCAGTGTTCAAAACAAACAATAACGTAATGTTAAAACTTTATCTGTGATTAAACATGATTAAACATGAGCTGGCCTAATCAGTGTTTTTGTTCTGTGTACAGGAAACAACTGTTTGTTCTCCTCAGATAAGTTTTGTTACATACAGAAAGACTTCCGGAGAAGCAAAACTGGTTAATGATTCATCAGAATATATTAGAGTAATAAGTTTAATATGATAAATGTTTAAAATCTCTATCAAAGATGTTCACATCCTTGATAGAGAGGAACGATGGTTTGAGAGAGGAGTAAAGGAGGCCATCTTTGTGAAAAGAAAACGTTCATCATTAAAGACCGTGTAAAGTGAATTTCAATATTTTCTTCAATAAACATTATAAATGTCATAATTGTAATCTTGTAAATGAGTAAAAAGTCTCAAAATTGTAGCTCAATTAATTTTGGAGTTATAGATCAAACTGTGTATAACGATATTTCTGTTTCAGGATTTTTTAGGCGTGTTTTAAATGTGACCGCGTTTCGTCACGCGGTCTAGCCCCACCCCCTGCAGCTCCAGCCGTATAAATTAGTTCTTGCCTCGGTGGAGCCGTTCACTCGCGAATCGCAGATAGCATCAGATAGCAATAGCTATAGCTCCTTTTTTGCTAAGAAAATGTGACAGGTCCATTGCATACTTAGTTATCAACGTGATTACTCTATATTTTAATCACCAACACAGACCCCGCATGCGATGTGACCGGGTCGGACCGGGTGCAGCGAGTCCGCTCATCTTCTAAAATAGCGCTTATTATTAAACACATAACAGCGGAGTTATGAATTATAGTTGTGTCCTCAACTTTAAAAACAAAACCAGAGTTGTTTGTGCACTAAAAACAGCGTAACTCTTGGAAAAAGGAGCTGCTGTTACAGCCAGAACTCAGATAAAAACAGAGCAGGTTTACTGGATCTCTGCTGCACCTGTCTGTCTCTCCACACACAGCTCAGGCTGTGAAGAACGATGCCGACCGTCACAGTGGTCACTGTCTGACTAAAGGGCGAGGCATAGCTGCGCGCTGGAGCGAGCGCGGCGCCACGCTGTGTGAGCGCCGTGCGTGCGCCGCTGCACAAGCCCTTTGAACGTTCGCGCGAACGCGCCAAGCTCTTTTTTTACGACCGCGCACGCTTGCGCGGTGTCTCACAATAAACTGCCCTGGTGGCGGACTGTTTTGTATGACACACAAATGAATTAAATTCCTCTTCTTTATCGCTGATCGGGCCTTTTCTTTTCTTTTTTTTTGCCTAAAGTCAAGTAATCGCTTCATCCTCCGTTCACTCCATGACTGAAATGAATGAATTCATGTCCTACCTGGCAGCGCAATGTTTTAACTATTTTCTGGTGGGCTCTGAGCTGCTGGAATAGTGCTCCCTGTTTTTATTTTTATTTTTTAGAAGTTTATATTAACATATAAAGTTAGAATAACCGAGGGACTGAGAGAAACGCAATTTCGGTCCTGTGTATGTCCTGTACATATTGCAGTTCTGACAATAAAGTTGACTTTGACTTTTGACTTTGAAAGACCGCAGCAGCAGCAGCGGAGCGAACAGCTGCTCGTCTGGAGCAAAGCCAGCTGAGCTGTCAATCATTTCAGTAGGCGTGTCAGCAAGTGACCAATCAGCGATCTCAGTTTGTCCTGCTCTGCGCACAGCTGATCACATTACAACAAGGATTTGGAGCGAGAACGCGAGCATTTAATGTGAGAAAGAAAGCAGAGCTCTGCCCTGAACGGGTGCGCACAGAATGCGCGCGTAGAGCAGCGTATATGGAGAACGCTCAGCTTTGCCTCGGCCTTTAGAGTCTGAGTCTGGCTCTGGAGGTTCAAATGAGTAGGGCTGGAGAACTCCAATTAGGTTGCCAGTCTTCGCGAACATCCTCACTTTACCGCAGTTCTTCACTGGGCAGGACACGGGCGCAGTACTGCGCTGAAACCACGCCCACACGCTGACACGCCCCCAGCGTTTCAGACCAGGGCACAATTCATGTTTTTTCATTATTTTTGAGACTTAATTTTATAAGGTAAACAATGTTTTTAATCAGTCAGATTTATATGGGTGATTAATAACACATATTTATGCGTGTGACAAACTCAAAACACACATTTAATTTTACTTTACACGGTCTTTAAACAGAGGTGGAGGCCTCTGGGCTCAAATGTCCCTCTTACAGTGCTGCTATTGCTAGTATCACTCATCCCACTGTGAATAGCAAGCAACCCTCAGGGTGCTAACGATCTATTGTTAGGCTGATGGTCCTCCTTAATCATGTGAAAAACTATTTCTGGATATCAACTTTCTAAAGTGTCTAAAGTGCTGGAAAAAGCTGTTGCTGCTCAGCTGCAGGATCACCTACAACAACACTCTCTGTATGAGAAGTTCCAGTCTGGATTCAGGGCAGCTCACAGTACAGAGACTGCATTGCTGAGGGTTACCAATGATGTCCTCTTGGCTGCTGACACTGGCTCTCCCTCCATCCTTGTCCTCCTTGACCTCACTGCAGCCTTCGACACTGTGGACCATAGTATCCTCCTCCACCGTCTTCATGTGGAGGTCGGTCTCTGCGACACAGTCCTGGACTGGTTCAAATCTTTCCTCTCCAATAGGCTGGAATGTGTTAGTCTTGGCAACGCCACGTCCCAGACAGTTGGTGTCTCCTGTGGTGTCCCTCAGGGGTCAGTTCTGGGGCCCCTGCTGTTTTCCCTTTACATGCTGCCTTTAGGTCAAATTATTAATCAGTTCAACATTTCTTTTCACTGTTATGCCGACGATACACAGCTTTACATCAGGACTGGAGCATCCTCATCTTCCACCTTGTCATCTCCATCTTCACTCACTGCCCTCTCTGCCTGCCTGGAGGCAATTAGGGCATGGATGAATCAGAACTTTCTTCAATTAAACTGCTCCAAGACTGAGGCCATACTGATTGGCACCCCTCACCAGGTACAAACATCTCCTATAACAACACTTTCCTTTTCTGGACAAGACATCCCCCTCTCCACCTCTGTTACTAATCTTGGAATAAAAATGGACTCCAATCTTACATTTGAAAATCACATTAAGCATCTGTTTAAAACTTGCTTCTTCCATCTTCGAAACATCTCCAGACTTCGCCCATCCCTAACTTTTTCCGATGCTGAGAAGCTCGTCCATGCTTTTGTCTCCTCCAGGCTCGACTACTGCAACTCCCTGTTTATTGGAATCCCTGGCAAAAACCTTCAGAAACTTCAATATATTCAAAACAGTGCAGCAAGGATCTTGTTGAGAGTTCGTAAATTTGAACATATTACGCCCATTCTCCATAACCTTCATTGGCTTCCTGTCGCCTACAGAATTCAGTACAAAACTGCTCTCATTACACATCAATGCTTACACGGAACTTCACCAGATTATCTGAAGGATATTCTTATTCCATACTCATCCACCCGCTCGCTGCGGTCACAGAACAGCAATCTCCTTCACATTCCGAGAACCAAATTAAGGACCATGGGAGACCGGGCTTTCAGTGTGGCTGCCCCCCGCCTGTGGAACTCTCTTCCTGACTGTCTAAGAGCCCCACAGTCTGTGGTTGACTTTAAGAGCGACTTGAAGACCTTTCTTTTCGACCAAGCATACTCTACCTCCTCATGATTCTACTTTTGATCTTAGCTGATATTGTTATTGATTTTAATTGTTTTATTATTTGTTTTATTGACATTTAATTCTGTTGCTCCTTGTAGCACTTTGAGATTTTCATTAATGAAAAGTGCGTTATAAATTGAATTCATTATTATTATTATTATTATTATTATCAACTGTAATAATATCTAAGGGATATAATACTTGTCACCTTGCTGACCAGCACAATATTCCAGAAGAAGTTGGAGCAGACTTGATCTGACCCAAATTCATTCGCGAGTTCACCCTTTTTCCGACTTAAATTGCTTTGATGTGACTGAACAAAATGTAATTTCAGGAGAGACTTCAACTTATGTTGGTCCACCAGAAGATATACCTTTTATTGAAACAATCATAAAAGTGCATTAAACATTTGTATCAACATTAGCTCTGATTTAATAACTACTTGTAGACCAGAATTGAAATTAAACAAACAGACAGTTAGAGTCTAACTCCTGTTGGCACATTTACTTAAAAGATTAATGGCTTATGAAAAATAAGAATAAGGAGGAAGAAATAGGATAAAATGAAAGCTAAGTTTAACGGAAGTTAATTATTTTGAAATTACAGGGTGACACTTTTCCCCACACGAGTTACAGCTGGGCTCCTGCATGCTCAGCCCACATCCACGACTCTTTACCTGTTGACGATTCGTCTCTGTAGATAAGAGTTGAGAAGTATCTGGACACACTCAACGGATTGTTTTGTCCAACAGCTGTCCAGTTGAAACTTCAGCGTGTGTGTGCTGATTCAACGATACGAGGAAACTCGCCTCTCTTGGCAGGAAACAAGGTCAACATCGTGGCTGAGTTTCAAAATAAAACTTTCAGAAAACAAATTATTTCAGAAAAGGAGTGAGTTGAGTCACAGTAAGGCTTTACTGTAACTCTGCTGAGAAACGTAGGTCTAATTGACACAATGACCACCACGTTTCCAGCTTTTTCCAGAGGAGAAAACCAGTTGTTGAGTTAGTTGTCCCTCTTTGCACCAAAGTCAAAACGGGAAGTAAGACTTTATATGGAGGGCGGAGTCTGCCCACCTCCTGAATGGCTACTGGCTGGTTTAACAAAATAAAGGAGGGATTTTTCATTCCCATAGTGGAAGGTCTATGAAGGACAACAGAAAAACTGTTTACATAAGCGGCCAGATGGCGCTTGTTGGTACAGAGAATATTATGGCTAACTTGATAGACAAAGCAGAGAAGGAAGTTAAAAGTTTCCCTGACTTGTACCTTAGATTCAAAGCCTACTGTACTGAAGAATAAACCAGCAGAAGGGTCAAACTCATGCAAGTAACAGATCATCATTAAATGACAAAAGTATACTGTTGATCAATTCTGAATTAACACACATTAAAAGAAAGTTCTTTCTGATTGATTGGTGTCCATTAATTCAAAATAATTGTAACAAAATAGTGTCCACTTGTCTTCTTCAGAGCTCAAGAAAAGTGTAACACTCAGAGTTTCAGAGAGATGTGAAGAGGTTTAAATCCCATAACGGACATGAGAGTGCTGTATTGCTACAGTCCCCCTTTTTGGAAATCATCGCCTGTCCTTGGAGATGAGTTCCAACACGAAAGGATACCACCGAATGTCTCTGACAGTCTCTGACTGTATAGATCTTCTTGTGAAAAATCAAGGAAGATGTTTCTTATTTTACAGTGTACAAATAAATCAACACTTTTAATGTGGCATTGAGTGAATTAAAACCAACCAGCTTCCAGGTTTATGTGTTTCACTGTGTGTAATAAGTCTATTATCATAGTTACCATATTTCAGGAATTACCCTCAATGAATTTTAAAGTTAAATAACCGTAGGCAGTGTTAACTTCATCCAGAACTTATAATCAAACAACAGTTACTGACTAACCCAATCTGATTTCTGTTATTCACACCAACGCCTATAAGAGTAATCTGATTCAGATGCAAGGTTTTACTGTAAAAAGTTCTCAGGCTGTGCCGCCGCTTTGGCGCAGGGGATAAGCGGGCGGCACATATGCTTGAGGCTGAGCCTCTCCACAGGCGTCGCGGGTTCACATCCCAGCCCCGACAAGCTTCTTTCTGTGGTGTCTCCCCCTTCTCTACCCGTTTCGCCCTCTCCCTCTCCAATAAAGGCCACTAGCGCCCAAAAAAGTAAAAATAATAAAAAAATATATATATTAAAAAAAGTTCTCAGGCTGCCACATCATTCACAAAAAGATGTCATGCAGTTTCAGTGAAACTGATATCTCATTGCAGACGACAGTCAACAGGAGAGAGAGCAAGGCCTTCCAGCTTGTTTATTTTAAATAAACTTGTATTCCAAATAAACTGGAGTGTGAGTGTGTTCAACATCCAAGATGTGAAATCAAATAAAAATCAGTGATTTTTATTAATTTGTTGACCTGTGACAAGATCAACAAGGTCGGCTATCTTTGTGTGATTTTTGTGAAAATCAAGACAAAAGATGCCTCATGTGTGTTATTTTAAACTTGCAGTTTAAAATAACTGGACAGCTTGTGTTGCACAAAATTTACGATAAAAGTGTCAAGTTTTATCAAAAAGCAGACATGTCTGTATTAATTCTGTATTAATTCTGTGTAACTGTTCTGCTATCAACAGTTCATCGTTCTTTAGTTTTAGCAGGTCGCTTTCATAAATGAGCCCATGAGGTTCAATAAGATTTACCCGACTAAATAAAGGTTGAATGAGTGAATTAATTTGATTATATGTGAAAATCAAAGGATGCTGTGTGTCTTAAACTTCAAACTGTACTCTATTCAAAAACAGGACAGTCGAAATACAGACAGAAATACATGAAAAACCGTAGTCTTCACAGTATCCAGCAGATGGGGGTGCAAAGCTGGAAATGCTTTATCACAGTGACTGCAATTTCTCTTTCTGACCGCTATAGAGGCGCTGTTGTCACCCGTGAGTGCGGCCGTAGCTTTTAGCGCCTACAGACAACCAACAAATGGCCTAAAAGCATCAATCAGAAAGACCTAGACCCTTTACGTGACAATCCCTAGAACCCCAGTCTCATAAAAGACGAATTCGATGTGAAAAATCATCGTTTGGACTGTGAGTCTTTAAACTTTGTTTAAACAATCAGTCCCTTGAACCAGTTGCAGCTTCCGGTGTCACGTGACCTGGTCACATGGCGTTCGGTAGTCTCACATCAACTGACTCAATACACCCATTAAAATATCAAAAACACCACAATGAAACAGTCTTTCAAAGATAGTAACGGACAAACAAGCCTGAAGCTTGTCCGGGCAGCTGAAGTGAAAGCTGACGAGGAGTGTGGGCCGTCCCACCCTGCACGCGTCACTACTTACAGCGTAACCGCCCAATCACAGCGAAGACAAAACATGTAGTTCCTAACCCAAGCGCTCATGGGTAATGTAGTCTTCTAAACCTTACGTCTCTACGTCACTGTTCATGTAGCTGCTGATCTGTTTCATGTTGCTGCTGATCTGTTTCATGTTGCTGCTGATCTGTTTCATGTTGCTGCTGATCTGTTTCATGTTGCTGCTGATCTGTTTCATGTTGCTGCTGATCTGTTTCATGTTGCTGCTGATCTGTTTCATGTTGCTGCTGATCTGTTTCATGTTGCTGCTGATCTGTTTCATGTTGCTGCTGATCTGTTTCATGTTGCTGCTGATCTGTTTCATGTTGCTGCTGATCTGTTTCATGTTGCTGCTGATCTGTTTCATGTTGCTGCTGATCTGTTTCATGTTGCTGCTGATCTGTTTCATGTTGCTGCTGATCTGTTTCATGTTGCTGCTGATCTGTTTCATGTTGCTGCTGATCTGTTTCATGTTGCTGCTGATCTGTTTCATGTTGCTGCTGATCTGTTTCATGTTGCTGCTGATCTGTTTCATGTTGCTGCTGATCTGTTTCATGTTGCTGCTGATCTGTTTCATGTTGCTGCTGATCTGTTTCATGTTGCTGCTGATCTGTTTCATGTTGCTGCTGATCTGTTTCATGTTGCTGCTGATCTGTTTCATGTTGCTGCTGATCTGTTTCATGTTGCTGCTGATCTGTTTCATGTTGCTGCTGATCTGTTTCATGTTGCTGCTGATCTGTTTCATGTTGCTGCTGATCTGTTTCATGTTGCTGCTGATCTGTTTCATGTTGCTGCTGATCTGTTTCATGTTGCTGCTGATCTGTTTCATGTTGCTGCTGATCTGTTTCATGTTGCTGCTGATCTGTTTCATGTTGCTGCTGATCTGTTTCATGTTGCTGCTGATCTGTTTCATGTTGCTGCTGATCTGTTTCATGTTGCTGCTGATCTGTTTCATGTTGCTGCTGATCTGTTTCATGTTGCTGCTGATCTGTTTCATGTTGCTGCTGATCTGTTTCATGTTGCTGCTGATCTGTTTCATGTTGCTGCTGATCTGTTTCATGTTGCTGCTGATCTGTTTCATGTTGCTGCTGATCTGTTTCATGTTGCTGCTGATCTGTTTCACGTTGCTGTGCTCATCTGCTCACACAGACTCATGTCCGTCCTGCTGTTCGACGTATTGTTTTTATGCTAGTAGTGCTAAGTGTATTATTTAGCTGATGCTTTTCTTAGTTCATATCTCAGATCTTATTACAGTTTTTCTTTTACATTTTATTGTTGGATGTAACGGCAGCACGGTGGTGCAACTGGTAGAGCTGCTGCCTCTCAGCAAGCAGGTCCCTCGTTCAAATCCCGGTCCAGGGGTCTTTCTGGGTGGAGATTGCATGTTCTCTCCGTGCATGCGTGGGTTTTTTCCAGGTACTTTGGTTTCCTCCCACAGACCAAAAACATGCATGTTAGGCTGATTGGTAACTCTAAATTGTCCCTAGGTGTGAGTGAGAGAGTGAATGGCTGTTTGTCTCAATTGTCTCTATGTGTCCTTGTGATGGACCTGCGACCCGTCCAGGGTGTCCCCCGCCTCTCGCACAGTGAGTGCTGGACATGGGCACCGGCAACCCCCGTGACCCAAAATGGAAGAAGTGGGTAAAGATAATGGATGGATGGATGTTGGATATAACTGGGACCCTGTGTACATAATCTCGTTCCACCACATGAGATGCGAATGACAAACAAATCTCTCTGACTCTGACAAACTCTGGGTAGTGACCAAAAGAATGAGATCACAGATTCAAAGATTAGAAATGAGTTTCCTCCAAAGGGTAGCTGGACTCTAACTTAGAGATAGGTTGAGAAGTTCAGTTATCAGGAGAGACTCGGAGTAGAACCGCTGCTCCTCCACATCAAGAGAAGCCAGTTGAGGTGGTTCGGGCATCTGGTAAGTATGCTTTCTGGGTGCTTCCCTAGGGAGGTGCTTTAGGCATGTCCAACTGGGAGGAGACCCTGGGGAAGACCCAGGACACACTAGAGAGACTCTCTCAGTTGGCCTGGGAACACCTTGGAGTCCTCCATAAGTTGAAAATAGGTGGCTGTGAAAAGAGATGTCTGGACCTCCCTGCTCAAGCTGCTGCCCCCAAGACCTGAGCTCAGTGGAAGATAATGGAAGGATGGAATTCTGTATTGATGTATAACACCAAAAGTTGATTATTTGTGTTAAAAACATTCTGGAACATAAAATAATAAAAAATAAATGTCACATTTTTGTCATCTGTGTATGTTTCCCATACTTGACAGACGAAATTGGTCTCTGCATTTAACCCAACCACCAACCAGGTGGTGCAGTGAGCAGCCGTAGTCAGCGCCCGGGGAGCTGGGGAAAAACATCCTGCAAAAGGTGGAACGCTGACGTTTAACGGAGTGTAGATGTTTCTACACAGGACAATAAAAAAAAACTAACAGATGCCACTTCTAACTGTAGTTCATCACTGAGCTGCAACTGTTGGCAACAAGCTAAAGAGGGAGTCTCCAGAGTGCACTGAAACATGGTTTTCTAAACTGTGAGTACAACAATAGCCACATGGCTTGCTGTTCACTAACACAAAATTCAGTGAGGCTACAACTAAAAGTTCACCTATGGTTGGTCGTTAGATTGTTCAAACAGACGTATACCAGATAGGATGTTGCACCTGTTGAAGCAGAGAAGCTCAATCCTGCTTTTCCTGGTGAAGGACCACCATCCTGCATGTTATAATAGTTTCACTGCTCCAGCACACCTGATTCAATGGTGGAAATACCCATAAATTGTCTATTGTGTCTATTGTGTGGCGGCCGTGGTGTAGTGGTAATGGCAGTCGTCCCCCGATCGGAAGGTTGTCGGTTCGAATCCCTGTTCCCTACACCATGTGTCGTTGTGTCCTTGGGCAATACACTTAACCCCGAGTTGCTCCCGGTAGGACTGGAAAGCACCTTGCATGGTAGTCTGCCGCTACCGGTGTATGAATGTGTGTAGCATTCAATGTGTGTAGCACTTTGAGATTTTCACTACATGTAATGAAAAGTGCGTTATAAATTGAATTTATTATTATTATTATTATTAATAAGGTTTGTTGAAGCATAGAAACATCTAAAACATGCAGGTTGGTGGACCTTAAGGACCAGGATTTTATAACTGTGCTTTGGAGCCACGACTGAACATGATCATCCTATGACGAGTTATTAACACGGCTGTTCCCACATTGACAGAACCAAAACAAAGTGGCAAAAACACTGGTGAAAAATTAGGTCCAACATGTGATGCATGGACATCTACTGTCACAGAAACCTCTCACTACTCAGTGTTTGATTCCTTTATTTAGTATCCAAATAAGTTTGCATGAAAAGGGTTTTAAACTTCTGTTTAGAGAAATATACTTTGTTCCAATTAGGTCTGAGGCTTTATGCTCAGGATTTTATTTCATTAAAGACCTATCCTTATAAGTTTTGTAATATAGCATGCTTAGAATAGTAAACAGAGTGTATTACAGCCTTTCAAATAATAATTGTGAGGTGCCTTAAAATGCACACCTACTAACTAAATTTGACATTAATACCTTCCCACAAAAGCTCAATTCAAAATATCCAAAATACAGTAGTCCTTTAAAGTTTGCGTAGGTCCAACAGCTAACAGGCATTTTGTGTTTAGGTTTACATTGCACACAGCATTTCAAGAACCACTCTGTTAGGGGCTTAAAAAAGGAGAAATACAAAAACATCAAAACCGACCTCAGGAGGCTGTCAAAAAGTGAAGTTTTATCATTCAAGAGTAATTATTTGGAATACTTTAATGTTAAGTCCTGAGTTTCTATCCGTTCATGCCACAGAACATTTGCACTGAAATTACACGAGCTGACTCATACTAGGTCAATATTTTTAATTTTACATTAAAAAGACTCTAATTCAAAAGTTAAGAGTTCCTGTTTGATAGAAAGCATCACCTACACAGGCAAGCACTGCAGCTTTTCGTACTTTTTAAAAGCAGTGGTTCAGCCCTAATAGCATTAAAGAGTGGGCAGACAGATCCCGTGGCATTAGCTGCAAAGACTGCAGTTATGTAACGCTGCAGGAGGGGGCTGCTCAGGATTACAACCAGCCAGGGTAATTTACAATTTTCTCTACCAAATGTTGAAGAACCTTTTATTCCTCTCCTCAAAAAGGTGAAAGATTGGTGGTAATGGTTTAGCCCCTGTTCATCTCTAGTCTGTTAGCAACATATCTTATGAACCATTGAACAGATTTAGATAAACGTACATGTACTTCAACTATTGTACTATACTGCATTCATACCCATCTGCTCACAGCGGACTCGTGTTCGGGCTGCTGTTTCCCAGCCAGCATGCACAGGTGGGCCCCATATGGTATACATATGTGCAAAAAACATGGGCCCCAAAAGGTTTTGTCCACGGTTTCCATGGTGGCCCCACATGGGTTGGCCCAGATAGATTTTAATGGGCCCTGACTGGGTTTTCAGTGGGACCCATATGTTTAACTTAAATGAGACCCATGTAAAACCCATGTGTGTACCTTGAAGAATATCTACCTGGGACTAAACTGGGTCCCAACTGGGCTAAAAATATGGGTAATAAGTGGGTTTGTCCACGGTTTCCATGGTGGCCCCACATGGGTTGGCCCAGATAGATTTTAATGGGCCCTGACTGGGCTTTCAGTGGGACCCAGATGTTTAACTTAAATGAGACCCATGTAAAACCCATGTGTGTGCCTTGAAGAATATCTACCTGAGACTAAACTGGGTCCCAACTGGGCTAAAAATATGGGTTATAAGTGGGTTTGTCCACAGTTTCCATGGTGGCCCCACGTGGGTTTGCCCGGATAGACTATAATGGGCACTGTCTGGGCTTTCAGTGGTTCCCAGATGGTTAATTTACATGAGGCTCATTACAGACCCATGTGTGTTCTTACCAGCATAATTTATGTGTCGGATTTTCCGATCCAACCTGCCGAGAGCACGTATATTGCACCATACTCTGTGACTTCTGTCTTAACATTGTGTGAGTTACACTCAAAGAACACTCTGAGCCTCACAACAGATAATACCCAATCTTTAACAAGAGGCAGTTCTATAACACAGATGTCCTTCTGACTCATGGTGCAGCCCGGAACACTAAAATACTGCTAAACATTATGGGAAATCAACATAGTCCACTCCCCGTTTTTGATTGTGGCACTATGAGTTGTAATTCTTGTTGGCTTTGATCAACGGATACAGATTTAAACTATAATTGAACACTAATATACCGCTAAGCATGATGGGAAATCAACACGGTTCACTTCCTGTTTTTTAGTTTAGTTTTTGATTGTGGCACTATGAGTTGTAATTCTTGTTGGTTTTGATCAACAGATACAGATTTAAAATATACATTGAATTTATAAATGTAAATTCAATGTACAGTTTAAATCTGTATCTGTTGATCCCACATTTATACCACTTGGGATAAATACAGTTAGCCCACATGGGCTTCCCATGCTGGGCACATTATACTAAAATCACATGGGTCCTATATACTGATGCACATGTCTGTCCCATTCCCAGTTAGCCCACATAAAAAAAATGAGCTGGGGCCTATATATATATGCCCAGGTTGAAGCCATGTAAGATCATCCCACATTTAGCCCACTTGGGGTAAATACAGTTAGCCCACATGGGCTTCCCATGCCGGGCCCATTATACCAAAACCACATGGGTCCCATATAATGATGTCCATTTCTGTCCCATTCCAAGTTAGCCCACATAAAAATGAACTGGGGCCTGTATATCCATGCCAAGGCTGAACCCATGTAAGGTTATACGACACTTATCCCACTTGGGGTCAATATAGTTAGCACACATGGGCTTCCCATACTGTGACCATTATACTAAAACCACATGGGTCCCATATAATGATGACCATTTCTGTCCCATTCCCAGTTAGCCCACATAAAAATGTACTGGGCCCTATATATCCATGCCCAGGTTGAACCCATGTAAGGTGATCCCACATTTATACCACTTGGGATGAATACAGTTAGCCCACATGGGCTTCCCATGCTGAGCACATTATACTAAAATCACATGGGTCCCATATACTGATGCATATATCTGTCCCATTCCCAGTTAGCCCAAATAAAATTAAACTGGGGCCTATATATCTATGCCCAGGTTCAACCCATGTAAGGTCGGCCCACTCTTATACCACTTGGGATAAATACAGTTAGCCCACATGGGCTTCCCATGCTGGGCCCATTATACCGAAACCACATGGGTCCCATATAATATTGCCCATTTCTGTCCCATTCCCAGTTAGCCCACATAAAAATGTAGTGGGCCCTATATATCCATGCCCAGGTTGAACCCATGTAAGGTGATCCCACATTTATACCACTTGGGATAAATACAGTTAGCCCACATGGGCTTCCCATGCTGGGCCCATTATACCAAAACCACATGGGTCCCTTATAATATTGCCCATTTCTGTCCCAATCCCAGTTAGCCCACATAAAAATGTAGTGGGCCCTATATATCCATGCCCAGGTTGAACCCATGTAAGGTGAGCCCACATTGATACCACTTGGGATAAATACAGTTAGCCCACATGGGCTTCCCATGCTGGGCCCATTATACTAAAACCACATGGGTCCCATATAATAATGCCCATTTATGTCCCATTCCCAGTTAGCCCACATAAAAATGTAATGGGCCCTATATATCCATGCCCAGGTTGAACCCATGTAAGGTGAGCCCACATTGATACCACTTGGGATAAATACAGTCTGCCCACATGGGCTTCCCATGCTGGGCCCATTATACTAAAACCACATGGGTCCCATATAAAATTGCCCATTTCTGTCCCATTGCCAGTTAGCCCACATTAATCCTATATAGGACCCATATATTTAGCCCAACAGGGCTCACAAAATGGGTTCCTTTATGGGATAACCATATGGGTCTCATGCAGTTAGCCCAGATAAATCCCATGCCCACTCATTACCCAACTAGCCCACAATAACCCCATGTGGGGCCCAACTATGCATGTTGGCTGGGTTAATACACTGCATTATATTATTGTTTAGCGTATATCTCAGATTCTTGTATACTTATTCTTTTTATACTTTACATTTTTGCTACTGTTGATTTTAACTGGGACCTTGTGTACACAATTTCGTTCCACCTCATGTTATGAGGGGCCGTGTAGGACTTAAACTATTTTCCTCTCTCACACACACATGTATTGCCTGTCATTCACTATAGTATTACTGCACACACACACATGTATTGCCTCTCATTCACTATAGTATTACTGCACATACACACACATTTTCTGCTTGCCTCTCATGCAGTATAGTATTATTCTCTCACACACACATGTATTGCCTCTCATTCACTATAGTATTACTGCACATACACACACATTTTCTGCTTGCCTCTCATGCAGTATAGTATTATTCTCTCACACACACATGTATTGCCTCTCATTCACTATAGTATTAGTGCACATACACACACATTTTCTGCTTGCCTCTCATGCAGTATTGTATTATTCTCTCACACACACATGTGTTGCCTCTCATTCACTATAGTATTACTGCACATAGGGGTCCTTGGAGGGACCACCTCACGTATCCTGTTCCGAGGGGGTCCGGGAGGATGCCCCTCACTTCACCTGTGCTGTGGAAGGTCCGGAGTCCAGGAGGGGTTCCCGGTCAGGTACTGGACCGCGCCGTCGCCGCCGTGGCAGGGATCGAAGGCAGAGAGGGCTAACAGACTCTTCAGCTCTTGTTCATGCTCCTGATACTTTGGCTCCTGATGCTTCGGCTGCTGTAGACCCTACGCCCGGCTCTTCGGCTACTGCAGTCTCCTCGCCCGGTTCGTCGGCTGATTCAACGCCTGCAGCTCCAGCATGTCTCGGGAGGGTCCAGGAGGACACCTCCCACGGTTCCTGTCTCGGGAGGGTCCAGGAGGACACCTCCCACGGTTCCTGTCTCGGGAGGGTCCAGGAGGACACCTCCCACGGTTCCTGTCTCGGGAGGGTCCAGGAGGACACCTCCCACGGTTCCTGTCTCGGGAGGGTCCAGGAGGACACCTCCCACGGTTCCTGTCTCGGGAGGGTCCAGGAGGACACCTCCCACGGTTCCAGTCTCGGGAGGGTCCAGGAGGACACCTCCCACGGTTCCAGTCTCGGGAGGGTCCAGGAGGACACCTCCCACGGTTCCAGTCTCGGGAGGGTCCAGGAGGACGCCTCCCACGCTCCCTGCTGGCCAGTGGTCTCGCAGCCAGAGGGCGCTGACCTGTCTCCGGCTCCTGAGAGCGCTGCCGCCTTGCTTCCAGCCTCGGAGGGCCCGGGCGCCTTCTACGCATCCTGTTCCGAGGGGGTCCTGGAGGACGCCCCTCACGCATCCTGTTCCGAGGGGGTCCTGGAGGACGCCCCTCACGCATCCTGTTCCGAGGGGGTCCTGGAGGACGCCCCTCACGCATCCTGTTCCGAGGGGGTCCTGGAGGACGCCCCTCACGCATCCTGTTCCGAGGGGGTCCTGGAGGACGCCCCTCACGCATCCTGTTCCGAGGGGGTCCTGGAGGACGCCCCTCACGCATCCTGTTCCGAGGGGGTCCTGGAGGACGCCCCTCACGCATCCTGTTCCGAGGGGGTCCTGGAGGACGCCCCTCACGCATCCTGTTCCGAGGGGGTCCTGGAGGACGCCTCCCACATCTTCTGCTACCCAGAGGTCTCACAGCCGGCTCTAGAGGGGGTCTCACAGCCGGTTCTAGAGGGGGATGCTCTATCTACGTCTCCTGAGGGTCCCAGCACCTACGACGCCTCTGCGTCTCCTGAGGGTCCCAGCACCTACGGCGCCTCTGCGTCTCCTGAGGGTCCCAGCACCTGCGACGCCTCTGCGTCTCCTGAGGGTCCCAGCACCTGCGACGCCTCTACGTCTCCTGAGGGTCCCAGCACCTGCGACGCCTCTACGTCTCCTGAGGGTCCCAGCACCTGCGACGCCTCTACGTCTCCTGAGGGTCCCAGCACCTGCGACGCCTCTACGTCTCCTGAGGGTCCCAGCACCTGCGACGCCTCTACGTCTCCTGAGGGTCCCAGCAACTGCGACGCCTCCACGTCTCCTGAGGGTCCCAGCAACTGCGACGCCTCCACGTCTCCTGAGGGTCCCAGCAACTGCGACGCCTCCACGTCTTCTGAGGGTCCCAGCAACTGCGACGCCTCCACATCTTCGGAGGGTCCCGAGGGGTCCCAGGAGGGACCCCCTCCAGTTTCCTGTCCCGAGAGGGTCCTGGTGGACTCCTTCCAAGAGGTCTCGCCTCCAGAGGGTCTCTCGATGTCTCCAGAGGGTCCCAACGCCGCAGACGCCTCGTTGCTCGACGACATCGTCTCGAGGTTCAAGGTCTTGACGCTTGATGACCCCTCGACTCTCGTCTCCGTCTCTTTGCCAGACGTCCCCGACGACGTCCCCGTGCCAATGGTCGTTCGGGACGCGTCAACGCCCGATGTCTCTACACCTGCCGACGTCTCGACACTCGAGGGTTCCCACGATCTCTCGACGCTCGATGGTTCCCACGATCTCTTGACGCTTGATGGTTCCCACGACGTCTCGTCTCCCGTCTCTACGCCCATTGACGTCTTGTGGCTGGGCGTCACAACGCCGCATGAGGATGCTCCTGTTTTGGGTGGACCCTGGAGGGTCCTACCCTCATCTTCGACTTTCCTGAGGCCTCGTCACCGACGGAGGCTCCTGGTGATGGGCTGCCTTCCTGTTGCCCGCCTGACTGGCCGACCACCTGACCGACTCTGTCCTGAGGGGCGACGTCCCGGCCGACCGCCTGACCGGCTCTGTCCTGGGGGGCGACATCCCGGCCGACCGCCTGACCGGCTCTGTCTTGAAGGGCGACATCCCGGCCGACCGCCTGACCGGCTCCTGCCTGCGGGGCGATGCCCTGGCCGACCGCCTGACCTGCCTGGTGGACGGGCCGTTGCCCGCCTGGACGTTTTTGTGTTCTGTGTCTTAGGGTTATGTCCCCTGTCTTTGTGTTTTTTCGTGCCCGTCGTCCCTGCTGTACCTCCCTCTGCCCGCCTTGTTTTTTGGGGGTGTTCTTCGGGGACGCCTGGGGGCGTCTTTGAGGGGGGGTACTGTCAGGATTGGCTCCCTTCGTCCCCCTGTTAGTCAGTTAGTTTAAGTCAGTTAGTTTAATAGTTTCCAGTTTAGTCTCATGTTTATTCACTCTTAGTTTTACCTCCAGTTCTGTCCCTAGTTACTTTCATGTTTTAGGTTAGCTTCCCGTTCCTGCTCTGTGTCTTCGTTAATTGTCCTCAGGTGTTTGATATTGTCTCGTCTTGTCTGTGTGTATATAAGCCCTGTTCTGTGTCTCAGTTATTGTCGCGTCGTTGTTAGGTACAGCCTAGTCTTGTCTTGGTCCCGTCCTGATGGTCTGCTGAACTGTAAGTTTTGCTGCCATGCCAGCTCTTTGATTTATGATTATTAAAGTGTTATTTTTGTACCTCTGAGTCTGAGTCCCTGCTTGCACAACTGGATTCGTCCTGTCCTGTGTGAATCCTAACATATATATATATATATANTATATATAAATATATATATATATATATATATATATATATATATATATATATATAAATATATATATATAATATATATATATATATATATATATATATAAAGGTTGGAGGTTCGAATCCCGGTTACTCACACCATGTGTCGTTGTGTCCCTGGGCAAGACACTTAACCCCGAGTTGCTCCCGGTAGGACTGGAAGGCGCCTTGCATGGCAGTCGCCGCTACCGATGTATGAATGTGTGTATGAATGGGTGGATGGTTGGTATTGTAAAGCGCTTTGGGGTCCGTCACAGGGGGCTGGAAAGCGCTATATAAATAAACTCCATTTACCATTTACCATTTACTTATCTAACACATTACACCACACATTCATCCATAAACACACACAGTAACTGTACAGCAATGTTAAACATTGCTATTCAGCACAGCACATTCAATACTGTACTGTACGTACTTCGCCTATCCTAACACACCTAACACAGTGTAATTAATTAATGCAGTACAGTAATAAAAATATAAATTAAATAAAAATATAATTTCTTACTTTGAGGTGGTCAAAGCCGCTGCTACGTCCCGTGTTAGCTCCCGTGTTAGCTTCTGGAGCTAGCCAGGCCGGAGGTGTTCGCGCGGCAGCCTGGCACGATCGGCGATAAATCCGCGGCTGCCTGAGACATCCACAGAGTTCACAGAGACGTTTCCAGCTAGTAATTAATCCATATGAGGCGATCCTGGTCACCAGTCTTCAAAGGCCGGCTCCCGTGTTAGCTCCTGTGTTAGCTTCTGGAGCTAGCATATATATATATATATATATATATAATATATACATATATACATATATACATAATATATATATATATATATATATATATATATATATATGTATGTATGTATGTATGTATGTCTCTTGTAAAAGCAGAACGTCAATGCTTTTATACTTAATGGTTTGGTAAACCAGTGCACGCTTCACAGCCTCTCTAGCTTAAAGATGTTATTTTAAAAGAATCCATGTTGAGTGAGAGGTTATGGGTACAAAATTAAAATGCTGGTGTTCATCATTTGTTCAGAATTGTTTTCTGACTTTGCTCATTATTTTCTTTAATCTGAAAATTTCTTGGTCAGTGAACCCAGTTTCTGTTTTGTGCCTTATGTAATGTCTGGCTGAGTCATAAGTTCTCAGGTTTGGAAAGTGACTTTCAACTCTAACTCCTCTCAGTCCTTTTGCCTGTTTGAGGAAGGACAGTAAAGTTTCCACAGGATAACGGGGTTCAGTCAGCCTGTGACACAGAGGCTTCACTGAACTCAGAGCACCAGTCCTCACTGTGTCCACTCCCTCATCTCTGTACACATTTTGCTGGCCCGCGTGCAGCAACTTCAACATTTTTTCTCTTCCCTTGTTTCTTCACCTGGTTTGGGGGGCCCCAGCTCCATCTCTTCTACAGCCACCCCTGCTTCTCCTACACCAGCTCCTTTGCCTCCGTTCCTGCACTTTTTATTTCTCCATTCACCTCCACCTCCACTTTCTCTTCCTTATCACCAGCGGTGGGGGACCGGCCGCGCGCACCCTCCCTCCTCCCTACCCCGTGGCAGCGGACCGGCCGCGCGCACCCCCCCACTCCCCCGCCGGCAGCGGGAGGGGACCAGCCGCGCTGGAGCGAATAGATAAAATCATCCAGTTTTACATGAAACCTAATAAGAACAGTTTTCTCCTATGTGAGACAACGTGTTTGAGACTATCCGTTCACAAAAAAAAAACTTAGGGGGCGGGGCCAGAGGCTCCGGGGCCCCTAAAATTCCGGGGCCCGGGGCTCCAGCCCATGGTAGCCCCTGCGAAAATACGGGCGTGGTTCCTGAGCTTAACTGTTTCACGAAATGGTCAAATCTGCTGGATTAAAAAAAGTAGTTTGCCATTTGCACTTTTAAAATTAGCTTCCGCGAGTTTTCCTAAGACATAAGCGCTTTTGAAATTGCTAAATAAATTGCTAAACCTAAATAAATTAAAAAGCGCTTTGGAAATAGCGGAACTAATTTTTGGATTAGCGCTGCCCAGCACTGGATATTGAGCTAAAGTTTGCTGTGGTAGTAGCTAAATGTCTGTCACGACAGACATTGTAAATGTTTTTGGCATAATGTTAACTTGAAGATTTGACAAAAATGGCTACAACTCTGTCATTTCTCATGCATCATAATAGTCTAAAACTGTGGCAGACAAGGTGGCGGGTGATTTGCAATCCTAAAATATACAGTATTCCCTTTTTTCATTTATGCCAGTAAACAAACCTTTTGGTTTCATTAAAGACTTTTGCTCATTTCTCCTGCTTTTCTGCTGAAAGTCATTCACTTCTTCAAAGATGAGTTGCTGAAATGCTGCCTTGCAGGGAGCCGGCTTCTGTGGTCAAAATAGTCTCTGCAGGACGGGGATGACACAACCTGCAGCAGGCTGTCAGCCCAAAACTCTATCTCTACACATGTCAGCTGTACAGGACACTGCAGCTGCGATGCTCAGGACGTTCATGTTGGCTTTGATGGTACAACATCACAGGGTGAAGCAGCCGTGCAGCAGGAACAGATGTGCCACATCTGTGTTACTTTATTATACAGATTCAGGAAGTAAACCTGTAGTCAAACCAGTCAACAATACAAGAATCCTACGGTCTCTTTTATTTATTTATCTCCAAGAAAGAATGTTGGTATGCGGGAGAAATGTTGTCATTAACAGTATTTGTACAGAGAAAAAAGTTACAACAAATGCTAAAAATATCATAATTTCTTAGCATGCTTGTTTGGATGTCAGCTGAGATTATATTTTTAAGGTGAATAAATGTGTTAATGTAAGTAACAAGCCAGAACTGACATGCACAATCACAAAAAAAAAAGGGACTGAAAAACATAAACAGTCTAATTTGGCTTTTGAACCTAATTAAAGAAAAGCTCAAAGGGAATTGTATTATTTGATTGAGCTAATCAGGTAAATGTGTAGGAAGTTCATTCAATGAGTCATAAGTGTTATTAAGAAAATTAAAAAACTATTTTCTACACTACTGAAAGAAAGAAAAAAAAATCCACTACATGCTACTGGAAACCAAAAAGAGAAACAAATGGGCCAAGTCACAAAGGGGTGAAAAGTGGAATATTAAAAATGATGCACAAGGTGGAGGGAAAAAGTCCCCCCCAAAAAAATAAAAAATCTAAAAACGCACGACTTACGATTTGCTGATGCTGAAAAAAGTGGCTTCAAAAACTACAAAAAGAAACAAACATAAAAAAAGATATTAGAGAAAAACAGTTTCCCTAAAAATGGACAAAAATATTATCAACAAGCAGGGATGGACCTGCAAGTAAGAGCAAAACCCCACCTATTATTTAAAAAATGGTTAATGATTTTAATTATACTGTATTGTAATTACCTCCATGTCAGCTAACATTGCTTGTGATTCATTACAACATTGACACAACAGAAGTGCATGTGGTGAAAAAGACTTATCCAGGTCTCTCTTGTAAATGAGTCCTCGAGGCTCAATGGGTTTAACCTGTCTAAATAAAGGTTGAATGAATGAATTAAACTAACTTGTTGTGAAAGTTCATAGACCTTACTGATTTGGTATTAAAGCCTAACATTTTGGTTTTGAACTAAATAAAACATATGTTCGATATTTTGCCTAACAATAAAAAATAAAATAGATGCATGAAAGTTAATTTACTTCATAAACTTGAAGATAAATAAAAATAAAAACATTACCACAGGGTAATGTTCAGTTAAAAAAAAAAAAAAAAACTGCAATAGCATGTAAGACTTTGGGTTACATTGTCATTTCAGCTAATTTTGCTCCCATGGAATTACAATTATCTTCTTTACTTCTCTTGCTCCAAGTAAGAAATAAAGTTTCTTGTTAACTATGGCAGGTATTTTAAAGAAAAATGGTAATTATAGCCACATTTGTTGCCACTGGACACATACAGATCTACTGTCCTTATTTGACCTAAGAATTTTTTGGCATTGAAATGAAATATTTATTCATTTGGACCATCTTGATGCACCCTACAACTTCTCATATTTGTATACAAACCGGATTCCAAAAATGTTGGGACACATACAAATTTTGAATAAAAACTGAATGCAATGATGTGGAGGTGCCAACATCTAATATTTTATTCAGAATAGAACACAAATCACAGATCAAAAGTTTAAACTGAGAGAATGTATCATTTTAAGGGAAAAATATGTTGTTTCAAAATTTCATGGCATCAACAAATCCCAAAAAAGTTGGGACAAGTCCATTTTTACCACTGTGTGGCATCCCCCCTTCTTCTTACAACACTCAACAGACGTCTGGGGACAGAGGAGACCAGTTTCTCAAGTTTAGAAATAAGAATGCTCTCCCATTCATGTCTAATACAGGTAATAAAAAAAAAAGGCGTTCAATACAGAAACAACTGGAGTTTATTTGTAACAGAAGACGTTTCGCTTCTCATACAGGCCTCTAACTGTTCAATCGTCTTGGTCCTTCTTTGTCGCACCTTCCTCTTTATGATGCACCAAATGTTCTCTATAGGTGAAAGATCTGGACTGCAGGCTGGACATTTCAGTACCCGGATCCTTCTCCTACGTAGCCATGATGTTGTGATTGCTGCAGAATGTGGTCTGGCATTATCTTGTTGAAAAATGCAGGGTCTTCCCTGAAAGAGATGACGTCTAGATGGAGCATATGTTGTTCTAGAACCTGAACATAGTTCTCTGCATTAATGGTGCCTTTCCAGACATGCAAGCTGCCCATGCCACAAGCGCTCATGCAACCCCATACCATCAGTGATGCAGGCTTCTGAACGGAGCGTTGATAACAACTTGGGCTATCCTTGTCCTCTCTGGTCCGGATGACATGGCGTCCCAGTGTTCCATAAAGAACTTCAAATCGTGACTCATCTGACCACAGAACAGTCTTCCATTTTGCCACACTCCATTTTAAATGACCCCTGGCCCAGTGCAAACGTCTGAGCTTGTGGAGCTTGCTTAGAAATGGCTTCCTCTTTGCACTGTAGAGTTTCAGCTGGCAACGGCGGATGGCACGGTGGATTGTGTTCACTGACAATGCTTTCTGGAAGTATTCCTGAGCCCATTCTGTTATTTCCTTGACAGTGGCATTC
>JBBPBX010003929.1:60663-72744 GCA_038048925.1 Garcialebias charrua | reverse complement strand
TATATATATATATATACCTGTATATATATATATATATATACTAAAATAAATAGAATGTTGCTACTTCACAGAATTTCACGTACTGTAGGTGGGTTCAGAACCAAACCCCCACAATAAATGAGGGACTACTGTTTTGATACAAATGTGTAGGGCCTGCAATGCATTGAGTCAGAACCTGCTCAAAAATGTTAAGGTTTTGCTAATTATATACTTCTCATTTAATGTTTAGATAGATTTCTTCTAACAGCCAACATATGATAATTCTGTGCCTTAGGAAGGCTGGTTTCATGGTCACTCAAAAACATTTGAGCATTTTATTTTCATTACTAGAATCAGTTCATTCGGCAGCATTTTAGTATTTAGAGAATACTAATCCCATTTGACAGAAAGATGGAGCTGGTGATAAGACTGCTGTGGGGTATGCTGTTGGATCAGATTACTGATGAGGAGGGCATACAGTCATGACAGGCATATTTTGATTATCCAGTGCTGTCTGGTGTGGATCAATAAATACCTGCTGCACAACGAGCAATGTGCTGCTATTAAAATGTGAAACAAGGATTAAATGACATATCTTTTGCTTTCTCATTTCACAGCAAGACGTATATCTGTTTAAAGCAGGTACAACAATTTTAGTGGGTGCTTGTTGGGGCAATACAGATGTGTTAAGGTGGCAACGTGCAATAATTAGATGTAAAAACTTTGTCAAGGTTAAGTTCAGATCAAGGAAATGTATGAAAATGAAAAAAGGGAGGCTTCACTGAAAGGGAACAGAAATGGCACCTCCTCTTACAGTCGATCCTCAGCTGGTTTCCATGGTTACAGTAGAGGAGCCTGATCTATTTTCAAAAGCTGTAAGTTAATGGTTCTCACTGAGCTGCACTGTACGAGTGTAAGAGGGGATGTAGTGGGAATGCAAATGTATCACGGGGTGTGCAGGGGAATTCTTTAACAGGGAACATGAAGCTGCAGCGACGGCCTCAAAAACTGGATTAGCTGCTTATCAACACCAAAGGTTGTCATCATGTTTATGAAGCAGAATTATTTCTTGCTGCAGAGCCACAGCACGAGTATACTTGCAGCAGAAATGACTGTGGTTTGGTTTTATAACAATGCAACATAGAGGTTTGCACGAAAACGTTTTGAGATCGGGGAGAAATTAAAGGCCACATTGTCCGCCCAGCTTACGTGCCAGACTTTTAACCCAAGATTATATTTTGATGATCAGAGTTATGGTTGATTCAGTCATACCCTGTAAGTTATGTTTTGCACGACTCCACTTGATATTACAAAGTTATGGGAGATGCATAAGCACTCGGAGCATGTGCTGAAAATGGCCCACAGCCACTACCAAACAAAATTCATCTAATTATGTGTAAAAATATCAGGGTTATTGCCATTTTCATTTCAGCAAAGTCCATTTAGCTGTGACAGCAATCTTGACAGTTGACTCCCTTTGTAGATGTACCTCCAACAATACCTTAATTAAATTTGTCATACGATTCTAGTATACTGTACAAACAAAAACTTCTCTATTTGCCTTTTGACAGTGTGACTGATGCAAAAATTGATTTAAACAGCAGGAAATTGCTCAAAACTCTAAATTAGTTTGAATTTTTTGTGTTGCAGCTGACTTCACACAATGGAAAAGTGCATGAAGATTAATAAATAAATATAATGTTTGATCAAATGATGTGCATCCTTCAGCATGCGGTGCTGGAAAGTCAGGCCAAGTCCGAACTTCTTTAATTTGCCGGGTTTGAGTGCTCACTTCTCTTTAAAGCTAGTGTCAAATAATGGAAATATGTCACTGCCTTTTCTTCTCCTTAACCCACTTATTTAAAAATGTGACCTGGCACGCAGGGCCCAGTGAATGCTCCAGAGGCTGAGCTTAAATCCCACTGCATGAGTTACAGCGATAAAGCTGCTCCTCCACTCCAGAGAACTGTCCTTGATTCTGTCTGCTCCTCTTTCTGAGACCCGTTCTTTTCTGCCAGGTTGTTGGAACCAATTAGACACAAACACACAAAAGACAGGAGCTAAAAAAAAATGCAATGATGATGATGAAATGTACAAGTAAGCACAATAGAAAACAAAAATTGTGAGATGCAAATTGTAATTTGATAGATATGAACTCAACTGTTTGTTGCATCTGTTTCTGCTGACTAAGGTCTTCACAAAGCCACTGTTAAACCTGTTACAAGCCTTTTACTGTGTAACCTGATCACTTCTTTCCTCAGTGAAAAAATCTGAATGTGTCCTGCAAAAATAGTCCCTTTGAGAAACCCTTCAAGTGTAAGCAAAGAATGTGTGACCTCAATGACTGCTGATGGAAGCTCTTTAGGTCTGCCAAGAAACAATCCAGAACAAACCAGAAACCTGCTCATGGCATCAAGTTTTGCACCGGTGCCGAGATACAGATACATATGCTCTATTGGTAATATAATTAAATGTTAGTTTTAACTATACATGGTCATTAAGGCAAAATATACTACAACTAGAGAAATTGAATTTCCTCAAAAGTACAGTGTAGTGAAAACGGCTGAAATTAGCTAAATAAACATGCTGAAATGTAGATGAAAGGAACAAAAACAAGCCTAAATTAGCAGAAGAAAGCAGAAAAAACATATATATGCTGAATTGGGTATAAATAAGCAGAAACAAGCATAACAATTAGGATGTTAGCAAAAAAATAGCAAAAATTCTCATAAAATGAGCTGAAAAGTAGCTGAAACAGCAAAAAAAAGCTTAAGTTACCAGAAGGAAGTGGAGAGAGCACATTTTTGCTGAATTAGACTAATTTTTTTTTAATGATTACAAATGCAAAAATTGTAACATTAGCTGATTTTTTTTTAATTTTGGGGTGCGGCCGTGGCGTAGTGGTAATGGCAGTCATCCCCCAATCGGAAGGTTGGAGGTTCGAATCCCGGTTCCCCACACCATGTGTCGTTGTGTCCCTGGGCAAGACACTTAACCCCGAGTTGCTCCCAGTAGGACTGGAAAGCGCCTTGCATGGCAGTTTGCCGCTACCGGTGTATGAATGTGTGTATGAATGTGTGTATGAATGGGTGTATGGCTGGTATTGTAAAGCGATTTGGGGTCCCTCACAGGGGGCTGGAAAGCGCTATATAAATAAGCTCCATTTACCATTTAAATTAGCATAAAAACAGCTAATAAGTAGCTGAAATAACAGAAAAAACTGAAACATAGACATAAACTGAAAGGAGCATAACAAGCTGAAATTAGCAGAAAGAAGTTAGACGTACACAAATGTTGTAGTTAGCAAAAATAATCTCAAATGATCACAAACAGCTGAAAAAACAACTGTAGTTAGCTGAAAGTAGCTGAAAAATGTTGACATTTGAACAAGGAAGACGAAAGAAGCTGAACCAGAACAAAATGTGAAAGGAGCAGTAAAAGGTTGCAAGCAGCTCTAAATATTTCAAGAATGTAAAATGAGCTCAATTTATTTTCTATGTTAAAAAAAAATTGCAGAAAAGGCTAAATATTTCAAAAAGCTAAAGTTTCACCAATACCAAAAGTCATAGCATCCTTCTACTAATGAGCTGAACATTTTGATACAGGATTTGTTGAGATAGCACAAAAATTGTGGAATGAGAAAGATGCTGAAAAATGTACAGTAGAAAAATAGATCACAATAGTGTGCATGCTTCATAAACACACACGATTAAACAGCAACTCTAAACTGGGCCTTCGTTGTGCAACATTCAAAACATCAAAGTACAAACAATCGTGCAGGCATCTGCAGCCACTGATTATCTCCTGCCGTCATGGTAACAAGTGTTTAAAGTGTATTATCTTACCCATTAGCCAGGTTCTCGTCATCATCATCTGGCAGGCTTTTCCCTCGAAGGTCAGTGTCACTCAGGTAACCAGACTTGAGGTCAGCATCATCGAGACCCTCTATAAGCTCAATGCGCGATGTGCTGCTGAGGCGGCTGGAGCAGCGAGCAGGCATCGTGTGAGCTGCGTACAGCGAAGAGCTTTTACTGCCCTGGTGTCCACTGCCTGTCGAGGACGGAGCGTCTCCGGCCTGGAGACGGGGACTGGCTTGACCATGGCGCCAGGACAGAGGTGAGGAGCGGTTCGACAGGCTGGATATGCTGCGAGCGTTGGTCTCATCGCTGTCGTAGCCCATGTTACTGCTCTCCACACAGCTAGACAGAGAAACACGAAGGTTGGATTTTTATTAATAAGCACTTCACATGCAAGAGGATCTGCGGTGGGAGTGGTCTCCAGCTACAAGTACGTGGGTGTGCACCTGGCCCAGCTGGGGCAACAACACCACCAGCCTGATCAAGAAAGCTCATCCGAGACTCTACTTCCTATGCGGCTGAGGCGAGCTGGACTGGGAAGCTCAGTCCTCATCCTTCTACAGGTGTGCAGTGGAGAGCCTCCTGTGCTCCAGCATCAACGTGTGGCATGGAGGCTGCAGAAAGAAAAGCTTTGCAGAGAGTGGTGAAGGCTGCACAGAAGTTTGTTGGAGTCATCCCCCCACCATCACAGACATTTACACCTCCAGATGCAGGAAGACAGCTACCTGCATCATGAAGGACCCCACTCACCCAGCACACACGTTTTTTGCGCCGTTCCCCTCAGGAAGGAGGTTAAGGATCATTAAGTGTAGAACCACTACTAGACTGAGGAACAGCTTCTACCCAGAGGCTGTTAGACTCATAAATCCCTAATGTAATGCCACTTTGTTGACATGTTGACATTTTTTATTGCCTTTTTATTTCCACTTGTTCAAAAAAGCTTTCAGTGTGTAACTTTTATTACTTGTGTTATTTTAGTCTTATTTTAGTATGTAGCATTTTTTTATTTCCATTGCCTTCTTTTATTGCTGTTGTTTCTTATTCTATTTTCATTGATTTATTGTTCCAGTTTATTCATCTTTTTATCCTGTTAAGCACCTTGGTCAATGCAAGGCATTGTAGGAAGGTGCTATACAAATAAAGTTTCTTATTATATTATTATTACATGTGCTGCTGATTATCCATGCTGTTGATCTCATGCTGCTGATTATTTCATGCAGCTATTCATTTGTACATGTAGTGCAATGAGAATAAAGAACCTTGAGCCTTGAAGAGTCTGGACAAAAACCAAAATGTACGTCAGTGTTCCTGAAAGAACTTCCAAACCAAGGTGATCTTGTCCCAGATTCGATAGTCGTGTCACTACATCCTGTGAGATTAAAGCCTGATACCTCTCACAGCTTGAAGACAACAAGGATGGCCTGATATCTTAAAAGACAGTTAAAAGTTCTGGTATGCCTGTTGTCTGTATGAGAATACCCATTTTAGTCTTTTATCGTTATATGTAGGTCAGGGTTAAAACACCCGCCAAAGAGCTCTGAGCATCTTCAGTTTCTGTCGATTATATAACTTCTTGAACCAAGTCACCCAAATAAATATTGTAAAACCTACCAACATGAGTATTTTTATCCTCTGCTTATGGATAATTCATTATTAAAGAGGCTGTTTTTTATTTATTTTTTATTTTGTTTTATGTTTTGTTAGAAGTGATTTTTTTTTTTTCCTTCTGATTTTATCTTGACATGTCTTAAAATTGTGTGGAGCACTTTGTGCAAGGAGGCGAAAGCTGCTGTTTGACTTGACTGCTACATTCATTGCATTCATTTGCAGCAAACAAACGTGAAAGTTCATAACATAAAATAAAATATCAAAACTAATTTTGTGCCTTTCAATATTTTGGACTGTAATAAAAGAATGACAAGTACTAGAAGAAGTTTGTATAACTTAAGGATTCTTTATGAAATGATGTTACTGACTAAATTAACTTAAGTATAACAAGAATATAGCATTTAAATGATCTGAATATGTTGTTTTATGAAGAAAATCATCGATGCGCACTAAAACATCAGTCAGGTCTTATGCATATGTGATTTATTCTAACACATTTATTACATTCAAATAAATGGTCATTTTATTTTTTTTTATTTTACGATCAGGGAAACACCACAAGCTAACACAGCAGATTAATTTACACAAAAGCTGACTAATTTAATCCCTTCTGTTTCACCACTGACAGTCAAAAAAATATCAGTTTATTTTAAGTTTAGTAAAACTAAACCATTTTTACAACTTTCCTGCATACCGATTCATCTGTCATTTTTTTTGTAGATTATTCACACTGGGCGTGAGCCACACATTTTATCCTCTGTGCTACACAACCATGTGTACATTTTGAGGTTCTTGAAGGTTCAAGCTGTGATGCAGCTCATGATCCACACCAGTTTCATTTCCTTCCACAGGAGAAATCTTAAAGAGTAAGTGTGTATAGCACTTTTTTCTTCTTCTTTTTTTTTTGTGGAAAAATGGATCAAGTTTGTTAAAAAGTCAGTTTTTGATCAAATGGCTGAAAGGAGCAGCAGATATCCAGGGTGGGAACACAGAAGCTGAACGAACATGCTGATCTGCATGTGAAGTCTTCTTCTTCTTCTTCTTCTTCTTCTTCTTCTTCTTCTTCTTCTTCTTCTTCTTCTTCTTCTTCTTCTTCTTCTTCTTCTTCTTCACTTCTGAGCAGGGACAACAAGCTCCTCATGTAAATATTTTATTTTAAGTTTGTCCTGACCACATTTTTTTTAAACACTGTTGTGTTAACTTATTGTGTAAATAAAGTTTTTGTTCTTCCTCTCCTTCTCCCTTTCTTTTTCTCTGCATTCCTCTTCCTCTTCCTCTTCTTCATCCTTTCCCTCTTCTTACTTCCACTTCCTCCCTCTTCCTTCCTCTTCTTCATCCTCTCCCTCTTGTTCCTTCCTCTCTCTCCCTCTTCCTCCCTCTTTTTCCTTCTTTTCCTCTTCTTCTCCCTTCCTCTTCTTCCTCTTCTTTCTCCTTCTTCGTCCTTCCTTCCTCTTCCTCCTCTTCTTTCTTCTTCTCCCTCCCTCTTCCTCCTTCCTCTCACTCTCTCTTCCTTCCTCTCTTCTTCCTTTCCCTTCCTCTTCCTCTTTCTCCCTTCCTTTTCATTCTTCTCTCTTCCTCTTCCTTCTTCCTCTCACTCCCTATTCCTTCCTCTCTTCTTCCTTTCACTTCCTCTTCCTCCTTCTCCCTTCCTCTTCTCCCTTCCTCTCTTCTTCCTTTCTCTTCTTCCTTCTTCTCCTTCCTCTCACTTCCTCTTCCTTCCTCTATTCTTCCTTTCCCTTCCTCTTCCTCCTTCTCCCTTCCTTTTCCATCTTCTCTCTTCCTCTTCTTCCTTCCTCTTCTCCCTTCCTCTTCTTCCATTCTCTTCTTCCTTCTTCTCCTTCGTCTCCCTTCCTCTTCCTCCTTCCGCTCACTCCCTCTTCCTTCCTCTCTCCTTCCTTCTTCCTCTTTTCTTCCTCTCCCTTCCTCTCCCTGCTTATTTTTCCTCTTCTTCCTTCTTCTCCTTCCCTTCCCTTCCTCTTCCTCCTTGCTCTCACTCCCTCTTCCTTCCTCTCTCCTTCCTTCTTCCTCTTTTCTTCCTCTCCCTGCCTCGTTTTCCTCTTCTCCTTCTTCCCCTTCTTCTTCTTATTATACAGAAACATGTGTTTTAGGAGGTCTGATCATTCCAGTGGCTGCTCTGGTCAGAACCTGTGGTCCAGCTCGGTCTGCAGGACACAGAGGGATGCAGTCTCTCTTCTGGGTGTTGTGGGAACGAGACACAGAGGGATGCAGTCTCTCTTCTGGGTGTTGTGGGAACAAGACACAGAGGGATGCAGTCTCTCTGTGTGTTGTGGGAACAAGACACAGAGGGATGCAGTCTCTCTGGGTGTTGTGGGAACAAGACACAGAGGGATGCAGTCTCTCTGGGTGTTGTGGGAACAAGACACAGAGGGATGCAGTCTCTCTGTGTGTTGTGGGAACAAGACACAGAGGGATGCAGTCTCTCTGGGTGTTGTGGGAACAAGACACAGAGGGATGCAGTCTCTCTTCTGGGTGTTGTGGGAACGAGACACAGAGGGATGCAGTCTCTCTTCTGGGTGTTGTGGGAACAAGACACAGAGGGATGCAGTCTCTCTGTGTGTTGTGGGAACAAGACACAGAGGGATGCAGTCTCTCTGGGTGTTGTGGGAACAAGACACAGAGGGATGCAGTCTCTCTGGGTGTTGTGGGAACAAGACACAGAGGGATGCAGTCTCTCTGGGTGTTGTGGGAACAAGACACAGAGGGATGCAGTCTCTCTTCTGGGTGTTGTGGGAACAAGACACAGAGGGATGCAGTCTCTCTGGGTGTTGTGGGAACAAGACACAGAGGGATGCAGTCTCTCTGGGTGTTGTGGGAACAAGACACAGAGGGATGCAGTCTCTCTGGGTGTTGTGGGAACAAGACACAGAGGGATGCAGTCTCTCTGGGTGTTGTGGGAACAAGACACAGAGGGATGCAGTCTCTCTGGGTGTTGTGGGAACAAGACACAGAGGGATGCAGTCTCTCTGGGTGTTGTGGGAACAAGACACAGAGGGATGCAGTCTCTCTGGGTGTTGTGGGAACAAGACACAGAGGGATGCAGTCTCTCTGGGTGTTGTGGGAACAAGACACAGAGGGATGCAGTCTCTCTGGGTGTTGTGGGAACAAGACACAGAGGGATGCAGTCTCTCTGGGTGTTGTGGGAACAAGACACAGAGGGATGCAGTCTCTCTGGGTGTTGTGGGAACAAGACACAGAGGGATGCAGTCTCTCTGGGTGTTGTGGGAACAAGACACAGAGGGATGCAGTCTCTCTGGGTGTTGTGGGAACAAGACACAGAGGGATGCAGTCTCTCTGGGTGTTGTGGGAACAAGACACAGAGGGATGCAGTCTCTCTGGGTGTTGTGGGAACAAGACACAGAGGGATGCAGTCTCTCTGGGTGTTGTGGGAACAAGACACAGAGGGATGCAGTCTCTCTGGGTGTTGTGGGAACAAGACACAGAGGGATGCAGTCTCTCTGGGTGTTGTGGGAACAAGACACAGAGGGATGCAGTCTCTCTGGGTGTTGTGGGAACAAGACACAGAGGGATGCAGTCTCTCTGGGTGTTGTGGGAACAAGACACAGAGGGATGCAGTCTCTCTGGGTGTTGTGGGAACAAGACACAGAGGGATGCAGTCTCTCTGGGTGTTGTGGGAACAAGACACAGAGGGATGCAGTCTCTCTGGGTGTTGTGGGAACAAGACACAGAGGGATGCAGTCTCTCTGGGTGTTGTGGGAACAAGACACAGAGGGATGCAGTCTCTCTGGGTGTTGTGGGAACAAGACACAGAGGGATGCAGTCTCTCTGGGTGTTGTGGGAACAAGACACAGAGGGATGCAGTCTCTCTGGGTGTTGTGGGAACAAGACACAGAGGGATGCAGTCTCTCTGGGTGTTGTGGGAACAAGACACAGAGGGATGCAGTCTCTCTGGGTGTTGTGGGAACAAGACACAGAGGGATGCAGTCTCTCTGGGTGTTGTGGGAACAAGACACAGAGGGATGCAGTCTCTCTGGGTGTTGTGGGAACAAGACACAGAGGGATGCAGTCTCTCTGGGTGTTGTGGGAACAAGACACAGAGGGATGCAGTCTCTCTGGGTGTTGTGGGAACAAGACACAGAGGGATGCAGTCTCTCTGGGTGTTGTGGGAACAAGACACAGAGGGATGCAGTCTCTCTGGGTGTTGTGGGAACAAGACACAGAGGGATGCAGTCTCTCTGGGTGTTGTGGGAACAAGACACAGAGGGATGCAGTCTCTCTTGGGTGTTGTGGGAACAAGACACAGAGGGATGCAGTCTCTCTGGGTGTTGTGGGAACAAGACACAGAGGGATGCAGTCTCTCTGTGTGTTGTGGGAACAAGACACAGAGGGATGCAGTCTCTCTGGGTGTTGTGGGAACAAGACACAGAGGGATGCAGTCTCTCTGTGTGTTGTGGGAACAAGACACAGAGGGATGCAGTCTCTCTGGGTGTTGTGCACGAGACACATTTAGTGTAAAAAAAATGCCTTTTTTGTCTCACTGATGTTTAGAACATTAAAACACTAAGACTTTTATAATATAGTTAGGAAACTGCACATCATTTTTCTTTTACATATAATTTATATAGAAATCCAAATAAAACATAAAAATAAGTAAAACAACAGGTTTATTTTGTGACACGGGACATTCAACTCGAATGTCACGATCAAAGTTTTAACGACTGAGTTTGATGTTCGAATCCTTCTTGCCTTCAAAACTGTGTGTTGTACTGTGGTGGTTGAAACATTTCTGTTTGTGTCTTTTGCTGATTAGCCCAAAACAAGAGATTCCTGAAATTCACTCATCAGCATCAAACACAGAAAGGCCGTTAAAGGAGGGATGGAGGCCAGATGTGCACCGACTCTCCAAGCAGCACAACTGTTTACTGATTGGGCTTCAAGGCTGAACTGATCCAGCAAACTCCTGCTTGGATCACGTGTTTTACATCAATCTCAACATTAATGAATGAATTAAAATAATTTATTTTCACATGCTCTGTGCTCACCTGTGACTGAGCTGGGAGCCACGCAGACTCGTCATCGTGTCTTCCAGATTCTGACGGAGATCAAGAACGTTCTGCACCGTCCGCTTCCTCTGGGACTCAGGATCTGTGACAAAATGAGAGTCATTTACAAGATGCCTTTTTTGTTGTTGTTGTTGTTGTTGTTCTTGTTGTGGTCTGTTTTCTAAGAGAATTTACTCAAAACGGAGGAATTGCTTTCACAT
Source organism: Garcialebias charrua (assembly GCA_038048925.1). Taxonomy (NCBI): domain Eukaryota; kingdom Metazoa; phylum Chordata; class Actinopteri; order Cyprinodontiformes; family Rivulidae; genus Garcialebias; species Garcialebias charrua. The sequence goes on along the minus strand of JBBPBX010003929.1, from coordinate 62,058 downwards.
GTGCATTCTGGCTTGGCTTATTTGTGTCTGACAGCTGTTTTCCGTGTAAGAACCCAAACAGTTCATGCTCACATCATTAGGTCAACAAATGTCACTTGATGGGCTGCTTCAATGTGACAACCACACCCCTCTGAACTGATGTGGCACACCCCAAAGCTGAAAACTCAAATGTTGTCCATAACTAACAGATTCAAACCACAACGGGATCTCTTTCAGAAGTTTGCCTGTTGAAAGCTTGCTTTCTGTTCTGCTGTGCATTATATTGAACAATCATGGCACGAGCAGTAAAACTCTCTGAGTTACAGCCAGAACAAATTCGCTCCTCAACGTAAAACATGCGACCACTGAGTTGGTCCATGTCAAACCCATATCAGCGATGTTGTTGTGTTAGCTGTGTGAGAGGAACCTCCATCTCTCTGAAGCTGCAGTGTTGGTTCAGAGCAAACACAGAAAAGGAAAGCCTAGAGCAGGGGTCTGCAAGCCTTTATGATCAAAAGAGCCATTTTTACGTCTTGGTTAATTAATTAAATGTGTCCAGAGCCAACAACTTGCTACAACTGTGGTTATCAACTGGTGGCCCATGGGCCACTTTAAGTTTGTTGGATAAGATTTTTGTGGCCAGTAGGGGTGACATTTTAAAGCTAAAAATATCTGAGGATTTTTAACATTTATTGACATTTTTACAATTTAAGACAAAGGAAAAGACCAGATTGTTGTAAAGAGGGGGGAAATAGTTTATTTATTTTTTATTTTTATAAAAACCAACTATGAACTTTGCAGACCTATGTATTTTTTTTATTGTGTAAAAAATAATTAAGTATAGAAATAAAGCAAAAAGTTAAAGTGGGTATTTGCAAAAGAAATGACAGGAAAACAGCTAAAACTATTTTTGTTTGTATAACAACCAATAAAATTTAGTTTTGTGTTTGTTTTGGTCAAAGCTTGAAAGAGCCGCTACAGAGGGACCAAAGAACCACATGTGGCTCCAGAGCCGCAGGTTGCAGACCCCTGGCCTAGAGGAAAGAAAAATGGATTAACTGGAAAGTTTGGCAAATAGATCATTTCTGGGACCACATGCAATATCACTAATAACTTCAGTAAAGCATGGGCAGGGGGGGGACAATTAGAAATACTGTATCATGTTATTAAAAAATATACAGTATGCATATTCCAATGCAATTTCCTGCAAGAATGTAGGGATAAAATATAAAATCTGAGGCTTTTTTTTCTTCTATGCAATCATCATCTAGTGAACTGATTTTAGTTTCCACAATTTTTATTTATTTATTTTTTAACTATTAGATGTACCGTACATCGAATTTGTAAAATATGACAATCTCTCTAATTTCTTAAAATGGGAAACGATTCACAGGAGGAGACAGAGATTTAAATAGT
>JBBPBX010003929.1:0-60300 GCA_038048925.1 Garcialebias charrua | reverse complement strand
ACTATGCAGACCTATGTATTTTTTTAAATTGTGTAAAAAATAATTAAGGATAGAAATAAAGCAAAAAGTTAAAGGGGGTATTTGCAAAAGAAATGACAGGAAAACAGCTAAAACTATTGTTGTTTGTATAACAACCAATAAAATTTAGCTTTGTGCTTGTTTAGGTCAAAGCTTGAAAGAGCTGCTACAGAGGGGCCAAAGAGTCGCAGGTTGCAGACCCCTGGACTAGACCAAAAACTAAAATATCCTCAAATATTTAATGTCTTATTTTTAAAAGTTTTAGTAAGTTTAAGTTTTTGTTCCTTCTTGTGTGACCTGATTTCAATCACAGGTTATTTTAGGTTTCTTGTCTTACTTGTATTGTATTACTAGGTCAAAGCTGGTAAAAATCCCCTTTAATACAGGAACCAAGGATATAAGTTTGGTGCAGAAGACATCAAAGCCATTTTCATCTGCAGGGGTGTAGATTATTTTAGTTTCCGTGACCTCTGACCTTTTGAAGGGGAAATAATAAAGGTGGTATCTATATATTTTATAGAGCAAACTGACCAGGACAAAAATAAATAACTCCAAATGCAGCTTCAGGAGTTGAAATGAGACCCTACCTAAAGGTTACTGTGTAACTGTGAGCATCGTACTGTGGAGGGGGGGAGGGAGGGAGGGAGGAGGGTGATTACGGTGTAGAATGTCCTCCTCATCGTCGAAGCTGACCTAAGAACACAACGGTTAATCATACACTAACCGGCGGGGCGACACGGAGAGAGAGAGGAGAGAGATGAGTCACCTGAGCACCTGAAGGAGCGACACTCTGAGACACTGAAAACAAAATCAAACGAAGGAGGAAAGAGGAGGTGCACACCGGACAGAGAGGAGACCAGAAGATCACAGCTGAGGCCTGGACCTCATCGTTATTCAGTTTTTGCAGCCTGGTTGGTGTCAACCAAAACTCTGCCAGCATGCCCCTTCCACAAGAACTGTACTGGTTTTGGATCCAGTGGTGAGTGTCAGAGGTGGTCACATGGGGCCCTGTCTGAAATGCCAGCTGCAGCAGTGAACCTGGAGAACATGGTTGCAGATGGAGGGGGAGTTGGAGAGCAAGACGTGTCCCAGTGGGACACCTCAGGGTTGGGCCAAGAGAGGCTGGCCCTGCCGGCTCTGAAAGTGCCCCGGGAGCTGCTGCGGAGCTTCCCCCACTCCAAACGGGTGGGATCCTACCTGATCGGGAAGATGATCAACAAGGGCTCCTTTGCCAAAGTGATGCAGGGGCTGCAGATCGGCACGGGGGAGAAGGTGGGTGCTTCCTCCAAAATGTACCAATGAGGTATAGCGTGCACAGAAAAGTAGCACGTTTCAGACAAGTTCACACATTCAACCCATGATTACACAGCTAGTGCCTTGAAACAGATCATTATCCACAGAAGAACTGGAAGAAGGCCTGTTATTATTTTTATATTAACAGAACGTTGTCACATCCATTTACAAATACTTGTTTCCCATCTGACTCTGGCACAGCCGGTTGAAAATTACATGTTTTTGTCTGTCGCTGCATTGTGTAGAAAATCTTTATCTTTAAGTTATACAATAATGGTGGTAATTTAAGATATGTAGAGTAAATGAGGTTAAGTTTCTGGGTGTAATTATTGATGACAGACTATCTTGGAAACAGCATATATCTGTTGTTAAAACTAAAATATCTAAATTAATTGCAGTACTGTATAGAGTACGGGATTTGTTAAATAATACTGCTTTACATTTGCTTTATAACACAATTATAGTTCCGCATTTAATTTATTGTGTAAATGTTTGGGGTACAGCATGTAGGACAACAACTAAGCCTATTTTTATTTTGCAAAAAGGAGCTGTAAGAATTATAATGAGGAAATCTTATTGTCATCCTTCTGATACTCTATTTTGTAAATCGAAATCACTTAAGTTTTATGATTTGGTTGATTATAATATTATTTTACTTATGTATAAGGCTCATACTTCCTCACTGCCATCTAACATTCAAACCTATTTTGTGAAAAGGATTAGTTGCTATAATTTAAAGGGAATAGAAATGTTTGTTAAACCTAAGTTTAGAACCAGTTTAAAGGATAGGTCTACTACAATAAGAGGAATTGATCTTTGGAATGGACTAGAGGACAATGTAAAAAATGTGAAGTCCATACTTAATATTTAAGAAAATGATTAAAACTATTTTGTTGAAGAGTAACATTTAAAGGGGACCTCAGATGCATTTTTTAAAATTTTATGTTATTTCTTTGTGCTATCTAGACCCTATTCCTTCAATTTAATGCACAAAATAATTCTTAGATAATCAATTATACCCTTTTTAATTCTGCAATATTTAACTTTCGTTTTGAACGAACGGTTTCTGATAGAAGTTCTGAAGTCCACGCCCTTCAACAATCTGTTTACGCCCTCTGCACAGCCAGTATCTGTAATGTGTTGTTGTTTTAAAATTAGCTCTTTTTTTATTACTCATTTGACTTACTGTTAGTGCTAGCTTAAGATAACTTACCGAAACCCGTCTGAGCGCGCCGCAGTTTGCTGCTCCTTTTAGCATTAGACCACCCGAATCCGAAGCTAATGTTAGCTTGTTCCTCTTCCGGTTTTCGCCAGCTCCGCTCGGAGACTTTGGGCGTTATCGCTGTTCCAGTCAAGACAACACAAAGTTCACCAAGTGTCTCCCGTAAATTAATCCGTAAGGGGAAGGTCCTCACTGCTGCGAGGCTGCTGCGAGGCTGCAGCAAGGCTGTACAGTTGAAGCTCCGCTCCATGGCGCCGGAAGAGGGTCCCGTCGAACCCGGTCCTTCCGCCTGTGGTCCGCTCGTTTAATTTTTGCCGGCTGCGCGTTGGCAGCGATCGCAAATACACTAAAAATTGAACTAAAACATAAAAATAACAATTATACTTTATTTATAAAGCCATTTAAAAAAACACAGCTGCAACAAAGTGCTGTACACATGAAATTAAGAACATATAAACAAAAGATGAGATGAAATCATGAAAAACAACAGTCATGTGTTTAATACAGAAGTGGGTTGAGCCTAACCAGGTGAGGGGCTGGACTCAGGTTTGAGGTGGGTTGTCCTCGCGCCTGTGACGTCACAGGCGCGATTGACTTCCATTTTATTTCAAAAACGAACCGTTTTCATCACAGTAAAATAAATCTACTTAGAGTAAATAAACCACTGGGTGCATTTTTTTGGCACAAGGACTGTTTTTTTATGAAGTAAATACCCAAAGTTTAGTAAAAAAACATTAAAAAGTGAATTTTGCATGTGTGGTCCCCTTTAAGTTGATTCTAATTTAACACATTATAATAGGCATTTTGATGTGACTGTATAGTTTCTGATGAGACTGTATACTTTTGTATTACAAATGTGTATATTAATGTTTGAATTGATAGTTTGAATTGATTGTTTGATAAGGAGCAGATATGATAAGAAATGTTTTCTTCTTCTGCTTCCTTTCATTTTATGTTTTTGTTAAATTTTTCTTTTAAAAATTGTCATTGTTTTAATATGAAATGAATAAAATTATACAATGCAAATACAAATACAATAAAATATCACACCATAATGGATGTTGAGAAATCCAGAAAGTAAGTAAGACGAAAAGTTTTGCAGTTTGGGTTTAAAACAATCCTTACTCAGACTTGAGTCAAGCATTTGACACTTGTTTTGGGTGCTACTGGTTTGAACTGGGACCTCTGTGTGTGTGTGGACCTTTCACTGGTTGTTTCCAGTGACCATTTTCTTGACCTAAGGCCTGTACCTGACCTGGTTGTCATAGAAACAGACAAACTTCATCACGAGGGGCTTTTTTGTTCACCTGAATTCCTCTCGCCCTACAGATATTTGTAAAGTTTACAAAGTCCGTTCTCAGAGCTTTGAGGTTTTTCTGAATTCGTTTTTTCGGATCACTGTGACAACGATATAAAAAGCATGTTCCATCACAAACTGGTTCACTTGTGTTTAATGCTGCACTGTTCACGTCTTTGGTTTGTGCGTTGTGTAAAAACTCTTTTTATCAGCAATACTATTTTTTAGACATGGTTATGGTTGCAGAAATCCTGCTTTTGCCACCCACCTTCAGTTTATTGTAAAAATTCAAGCGACAGCACAAGACAAAGTTTCAGCAGTATTTGGCGTTATCGTGCCAAGTAATAGATTACTCTCCCTGTTCTGTTTGCAGCAGGATTTTCTGCTCTTGGAACAGCCGTTGTTTTTAATTAGATAGTTTTGTGATTAGAGATGGCTCGATACCAGTTTTTCGAGTACAAGTTCTTCAGTTTGTGTACTCGCCGATACTGAGTACCGATACAGAGTACATACTGAGTTAGAACGTAAACATTACATGATGATTTAAAAAGCATGTTTCTTTTATTTAGAACAAGGTGGCTGTCCTTACTTATAGAGCTACAGTCCCTCTGACTGTATCAAATCAAATGTAGAGCATGATGCATGCTGTTGTTCTAAATAAATAAAAAATATAACTAAATAGATGTTCTCTCAACTTCAACTAGACCTGAAACGTTTACTTGAAGTGTAAATTCTGTAACACAGCTCTCTGGAGAGTGAAATTGTCAGCAATCTTCAAGTACCGGTAATAATAGATAATGGAATTAAACTGGCGGCATGGTGGTGCAGTTGTTAGAGATGTTGCTTCTCAGTGAGAAGGTCGCCGGTTCAAATCCCGAGACCTACTGTATCTGAATGGCATTTACATGTTCTCTCCATGCTGTGTGGGTTTTCTCTGGCTGGGTAGTCTGGTTTCCTCCCACAGACAAAAACATGCATGTTAGTCCGACTGGTACCTCTAGTTTGTCTCTATGTGTCCCTGTAATGGACTGGAGACCTGTCCAGTGTGTCCCCCGCCTCTCACACAGTGATAGCTGGACATGGGCACCAGTGACCCTGACGACCCAAAAAGGAAGAAGCAGGTAAAGATAATGGATGGATGGATGGATGGATGGATGGATGTACTTACACTGTTCATCCACATATCCATGGTCAAACTGAATGCAGAAACGTCCTGCATGCAACAGGCTGTTGACTTGTTCTTTTATGAAGTCAAATACCTTTGGCAAAGTTTTTTCAATGATGTGGTGGCTGGGAATGTCGTACTGAGCTCCAATATGTTGAGAAGATGGTGAAACCCAGAATCATCCACTGAAAATGGCTGGTCACCAAAATAATTTGAATTTAAAAAGGACTTCAGTTATCATGAATGCATGTGGATTGTCTGACGCCATTTTTTCACATTTCTGGAGAACTTTTCATTCTATCTTTATTCAGGCAGGTTAATCCCATTGAGCCTTGAGGACAAGAGAGACCTGTGAACTTGCTGCAGCGTTGGTTGTGATGAGCTGCTAGCAGCAAACTCTTTGAACTCCCGCCTCGTGTTTCATCTAAACTGCTGTTGTTCGGCCCTCCTCTTGACATTTTAGCTGAGAACAGCAAACAATATGCATTTTCTTTTTTAATCATCCATGTTTATTTTAAAATATCTCCAAGCTACAGACATTTTTATTTTACCTTCAGACACTTGCACAGCGGAAGTAGGTGCCACCAAAGATATAAGCAGTATTGGTCCTAGCTAGGTATCAAGTCTTACTTGTGAAAGTGCTGGTATCAGGCTTAATAACAATACCACTGTTGGTATTGGGACAGTACATGTGATTTTATTTATGTAACAGCAAACTTTTTTTTTTTTTTTTTTAAAAGAGAAAGAAAGAAAGAAAGAAAAGAGAAAGTGAGACAACAAAACAACAATTATCCACAAAAAGAGCACAAGGCAAACACACCAAACCTCCGTCCACAATCCTGCAAAGCACATGACAGAACACAGCAACAAAACATACAAGCATAAAGACTGATAATATTCATGACCTTGCAGTAGATTTCTATAAACATACCCATACCTACAAATATATATACAGTATACATACATATATATTTATATTCATTTATATACCCATCTACATATATCTACATATACATCCCTGCATCCATTTGTGTGTGGTTGTGAGCATGCATAAGTGAATAAGGTTCCTCCAATAGAACATTTAGTAGCGATTGTGAAGCATCAGAGATCCGTCCCCCCAAAGCCCGAGACAGACGAAGGGGCGATCAAAGCCCAAGACCCCAGGAAGGACCCCGAGCCCAGAGTCCCCAGGACCACCCGAACAGGACGAGCCACTCGTCCACTCCCCAGATCCGACCAAGTGGAAGAACCGGACGAACCCCACCAGGGACCACACACAATGACCCCCCGGGGTCAACAGCGACAATACACAGGCCCCCGCCGGAGCCCGCTGCACCGACGTAGCCCCAGGGCCGGTCACCGAGGCTCGGGCACCGGGGACGCCCATCCCTCAGGTCCAGACCTGACAGGACCAGAGGACCCGAGCCCCACCAGGCAGCCACCAGGCCGAGCTGACAAACGCCCAAGCGCCCAGCCCCAGATAGTGAGGGCCCCAAGCACGCCCGTAGGCAGAGGAACACCCACCAGGGGGCCACGTGGCAGGAGCGCGACACTGGGTAGCCTCAGAAGTATCAGAGAGGGGGCAGTCCAAGTCCCAGCCTGACACTTAAACATTCATACACAGACACACTCATTCAGACCCACCCTCATCCTCACCCTCAGTCACAGAAAGACAAACAATAACGACACGCTCCATTCATAATCCCGATGCACACTCTATACCCCCTAGGTCCAAGACATGTACCTGCTCCCTACATGGGGCAGCCCACATCCAAACCCAGGAGGTAGGCCCATTCATTCTGGGGTGGAGAGTAGCAGACATCCAAGATCCGGCCCACCCCGCGCCCTGCCGACAGGACAGGACAGGACACCCGAGCCCAAGCAGCCCCAGGGGCAGCGCACCGCCAGCCCCGCCCACGGCGAACCCGTAGGCCCCCGAAACTGCAAACTAAACAAATTGTGCCATGCACAAGTTGAGTTTTATAGTGAGCTCTTGTCGTGGCTCTTTCTCACACCAGTGCATGAGAAGGAATTGCTTTGTGAGCTTGAAAAACAAGTTTAGCAAAGCTTTTCTTCACAATTTGTGTTCTGTGGCTGATGTGAGAACAAATTATTGATAACTATTTGATGGAACATCCATGGAGTGGTGGCGCAGAGGTTAGAGAAGGTGGCCTGTGATCAGAAGACTGCTGGTTCTACTCCCGGTACGCGACAACATCAAAATATTAGTGGGATAGGTGAAGCACCTACACCTGCCTCCACCCTCATTTTTCCCACTCTGGGCCCTTGAGCAAGGCTCTTAACCCCCACCATCTGCTCCCCCACATGCCTTAGATAGCAGCTCTCTGCTCCACACAGAGGGCTGTGGTAGCTCAGTGGTCTGTGGTTGTGTCAGGAAGGACATCTATAAAAACAATCGCCGAGTCTTGGTGCAAGTTGGTTTGCTGTGGTGACCCCCGAAGAAGGGAGCAGCCAAAAGAAGAAAAATAAATTAAAATTGATGGAACATCCCTTTAAAAATAACCACACCATCTCTTTAAGAGCTCTTTCACACTGGATGACCATCCTACTACACTCTCTGCAATCTTTTAGAACAAGGCTAAATTGGCTCTAAAAATTTCTTTCAGTACAATTCATGAACCTTTGTTTAACCAGGCAAAGCCCACTGAGATCACACATCTCGTTTGCAATAGAGGCCTGGGCCCGAAGGCAGCCTAACATGCATGTTTTTGTCAATCATGCTACTCTCCTAGTGCTCACAAAAAGTATTTTCCTGCTGTTTTCATTGTTCTCGGAAATCTCTACTACCACCTCAAACATTGTATAGTCAACAGCACATACCTGCAACAGTACTGACATGTATACAGGTGGTCCCCGACTTACGAGCAAGTTCCGTTCGTACGAGGTGCTCGTAACACGAAAACTCGTATGTCGGAACCCGAAACACGTGTCGCTCGTAAGTCCGTATTTTCGGTCGTAAGTCGGAAAAAGTATGCTAGCGCTACTACAAACACTCGTTTTTCAACACAAACGTACATACTAGTTCATAAACATGCTCAGAACTTTGTTTCCAAACGGTTAGTTAACACACTTTCATCTAAAAACACATACCAGTGCTGTATTTTCTGTATGTTCTGTACAACTTTACTGTTCGTTAGTCAGCTCGTAAGTCCGGAACCTCGAATGTCGATGACGTCGTAAGTTGGGGACCATCTGTACAGACAATTGCACCATGCCCTAAAATCTAGTCCTGAGACGACTTCTAGAACTGTCTGCACAGAAGTCCCACATCATGAATACACTGCCCCCTCACCCTCCTATTCCATTTGCTGCCAGTGAACAGAGTGTATACCGGTATACCTTGATATATTGCTACCACAATGACACCATAACTTTACTGGGAAAGGTCGTATGTGGCTGAAGACCTTGCCAAAACTCTGAAAAACCCATCCACATTCTGTCTACTTTTTTATTCCTGGGTTGTCATCCAGTGTTGGGGGGGGTCTAAGATGATGTGCATAATCATAGGATTTCTTCTGATTGGCTGGCACTTTGTGGGAAAACTGCAAAAGGCCTGGCTTCTCCCTTCCATGCTCTCCACCACTTCCTTGTTCGGAAATTGCAGCAAAGCTGACCTCAATATCTTCCAGCGAGTAGTGAGCACAGCTGAGAAGACTATCAAAGCTCCTGCCCCATCATTTTGCAGTTTGGTCAAAGGTTCAAAAGCATCCGAACTTCCAGACGTCGTAACAGTTTCTCACAGCAAAAAGTCAGATTTCAATCATTACCTCCAACGAAAGCCTCTTCAGTGTTCCTTTAGCTAAATGTTCCACCCTGCCCTTCTGTGCCCCCCAGCCTCTCAACAGTCTTTAAACAGTTCTTCTACACCAGTCATCTTGGCTTTTGTCTTCTAGTACACAGGCTTTTTTTGCATTCTCTGCATTGCATTGTACATTGCAAGAAAGTTCATGCTCAATCGTCCAGGTACCAAATCCAATCATTTTCAGTCAGGTCATCCGGACAGTTTCTTTTTCCATAGAAACGTTTCACCCTCCATCTGGAGGGCATCATCAGTCAGAGGAGTTCCAGCAAACTGTTTCTTCACCAAGCAGTAAACGCCTTAAGTGGACCAACCAGTTTACTGGTGATAAGATGGTTTCTGGGGCCTGTCCTGTCCCCCATCGACTCCTCCCAGGCAGACAGCCATAGCCAAAGTGGTTCAAGACATCAAAGTTCATGCTCAATCATCCAGGTACCAAATCCAATAATGGTCATCTGGACAGTTTCTTTTTTGTAGAAAGACATTTTGCCCTCTATCCGGAGGGCTTCTATACTTGTTTATTGATGGGCTGACAAATACGCATTCTTAATTGATTGATCGATTCATTCATTCATTCATTCATGAGTTGTTCCCTTTTTACCACTTGTAACTGAAAAACAATTGGTGCTTCAAAACACTTAAAATTAGAGTAAAAATTGTTTTCCTTCAGGACAACTAAACGCAAATTCAGCATCTCTCACTTCATGTCGAAGAGTTAATTTCATTTCTTAAACTGAAAAATTAAACTTTGTAAACAAAAAAAAATCTAATAATCCTTATAAACGTAGGAATCGTCATTATAATATTATCTAACACAGTGACTGCATTCACACACTGTACAGTACTGGGTTGATTCCAGTGGTGTAGTCTACGTGATATGCGGGTACAGTATATGGAGTATACCCAATATAAAAGCTTAAGATTTTCAGTGTACCCACTTAAACGTGCCTAATGATACATGGCATATCTTTAGGCATGTGTCGTTGATATGTTAAATGGCATTTAAATGGCATTTAAATGCTTCTGATAGATAGAATCTTGTCAGTATGCATCGCTTGTTTATTACATTTGCTTAGCCAGAGAGTTATTGAATAATTAATACTTCTGTACTTACTACTTAATACTTGAACATGTTTTGCTTTGACACTGCTTTATAAATTTTATAACATGTTTTTAATACAAAGCCAACTGTTGTACAAAGTTTGCTGTACATTTATTCAAATATAAGCATCAGAGAAATTTGGAAATGTTCAATATGCTTAAAAATAAATAGACGATTACATTGTACTAACCAGTGTACTTTGGTCTCTAAGCACAGTACTGTATACGGACCGACTGCGGTAAAATTAGTTTTACATTGGACGTTGGACATTTACACTCCGTGGCTTCAGCAGTGTCTAATGTACAATGAAAAACTAACTTTACCACGGTATACCCACTATAAAAATGTAGACGACACCACTGGTTGATTCCTAACATTTTTCCAACTTACTAATCTTTCACCATGTATCAAGTTTGTGTTTTTGTGTGCCTTCAGGTAGCCATTAAAGTGATAGACAAGAAAAAAGCACGCCAAGACTCCTACGTGCTGAAAAACATGAAAAGGGAACCTCGAATTCATCAGATGGTCCGACATCCTCACATCGTAGTTCTTCTGGAGGTAAAAATACTGAAAAGAACAACATTGCTCAAATGTATTTCCATTGCCAACAGTGGACATACTGTGGTGATGTATATCTCCTGCTGCTGCTGAATAGTTGTGTGAAACTTGCTCTGTGTGTAAAACTGTGTCAGACTCTGGAGACAGAGAACAGTTACTACATGGTGATGGAGCTGTGTGCAGGAGGAGACCTGATGGATAGGATCTGTGAGAGGAAGAGGCTGGAGGAGAGGGAGGTGCGGCGATACACCCGACAGATCCTCTCTGCAGTGGAACACCTGCACAAACATGGCATCGTGCACAGGTCCCTGAATACATCACACAACAACACACGGCACAACTTATCAGCAACACATTAAGAAAAGCACCCGGAGCACCATTCATAGATAACTGTCACATTTTCGAACCTCTTTTTTTTTTTTTTTTATGAAAAATAATAATCTGAAAATGGTTTATGTACCAAAGTTCATGCTCAATAATCCAGGTATAAAATCCAACATCGTTCAGTCAGGTCACCTGGATGGTTGCTTTTTTTTCTGAGACGTTTTGTCCTTCATCCAAATGGCTTATTCAGTCTGAGGAGCCCCAAACAAACTGAGTCCCACAAACAGCATACTCCATAATGGAAAAGAAAACAGTTTGCTGGTAAAAATATGGTTTCTGGGGCCCGCCCTTTCCCTCGTCAACTCCTCTGAGGCAGTCATGCCAAAGTGGTTCAAAACATCAAAGTTCATGCTCAATAATCCAGATTAATTAATTAAGATTAAGCTGCTGCGGCTGCGTGTACACGTCCCCTCTCAAGGACGTGTGTCCGTCAATTGCAATGTTTTGTGCTCCGGTGCAATGACGATGCCAATAAAGATATATTCTATTCTATTCTATTAAAAAACACAATAATGTTCAGTCCGGTTATTTGGACGGTTTCTGTTTTTTTGCTGAGAAGTTTCGTCCTTCATCCAAAAGACCACCTTGAACCATTTTGGCATGACTTTCTCAGAGGAGTTGATAGGGGAGAGGGCCGACCCCAGAGGCCATCTTAGCACCAGCAAACTTTTTTTTGTTCCACTATGTAGTATTCTTTGTGGGAATCAGTTTTTGTGGTGGCTCCTCAGATTGAAGAAGTCTTTTGGATAAAGGACGAAATGTCTCAGCACAAAAAAGAAACCGTCCAGATGACCTGACTGAACATTGTTGGGTTTCCTTTGTAAATCGAAGGACAACACGTGCACTGATTATTAATCTGGCAAAAAAGCAAAACATAAGAAATTTATTTTATTTTATGTATTTTATTTATTTATAAAATTTGATCATTTTAAAATACAATACAAAACAATTCCATAAACGATAACAATCAAAATATAAAAATGAAAGGTAGCAGAAAGAAGAAAAAATCTTATATCTGCCCCCTTTTTTTCAAACAATTAGTTCAATCAAAAATAGTCTTCAGTAACAGAACAAAATGAATAACTCTTTGTAATTTTTTAACTCTAATACAATACTCATTACGCTACTTCATATATATTTTTTAACATTCAGTTTTGATCATTTTCTTAAATGTACACATTGACTTGGCATTTATAACTTCATTGTCAAAAAACCATTCCACAACCCAATTCCCTGGATTGAGGTAGAACGTCCCTTCAAACTAGTTCTGAATTTTTGGTTTTACAAATATGTCTGTCCCCTTAAGATTATAACAACTTTGTCTTTTAACAAAACATATTTGGATATTTAAAGGTAAATGTGTTATTCTGAGCCCTATACATAACTGATAAAATATTATAATCTACCAAATCATGGAACTTCATTAATTTCAGTTGATAAAATAATGTGCTTGATGGATGACAGTAATGTTTTCTAGTGATAATTCTTACAGCTCTTTTCTGTAATACAAAAATAGGCTTTGTAATTGTTTTCCACGCTTTCCCCCAAACATCAATACAATATATTAAGTGTGGAACAATGATTATGTTATACAACAAATACAGAGCTTTTTCATTTAATAAGTCTCTGACTTTGTACAGTACTGCAATAGATTTAGCTATTTTTGTTCTTACAGAATTTATGTGATGTTTCCATGTCAGTTTGTCATCAATGAAAACACCCAAAAACTTCACCTCACTCACTCTACAAATCTCAACACCATCAATTTTAAATAGAACCATCAACAGTTGTTTTTTTATTAATGAATATCATGTAATCAGCTTAAATCCTTCCGTTCCCAGTCTTCCCGTCTCCACGGGTGTCCCCCAAGGCTCTGTCCTCAGACCCCTCCTCTTCATCCTTTACCTCCTTCCTCTAGGTCACATCTTCCGCAAATACGGCGTCCATTTCCACTGCTATGCTGATGACATGCAGCTCTACTTGTCATCAAAACCTAACTCCACCCACCCACCTTCCATCCTCACCAACTGTCTCAACGAGCTAAATCACTGTTTTTTTTTTCCCATTTATAGATGGCCTCCCTTCACACCTTATAGCCATCCTCTCACTCCAATATTTTATTTATTATTATTATTATTATTATTATTATTATTTTATATATATATATATATATTTTTTTTTATTTTTATTTATTTTTTTAAGAGAGAAAGAAAGAAAAGAGAAAGTAAGACAACAAATCAACAATTATCAACCAAAAGAGCACAAGGCAAACACACCCAACCTCCGTCCACAATCCTGCAAAGCACATGACAGAACACAACAATGGAACATACATGCATAAAGACTAATAATATTCATGAGCTTGCAGTAGAATTCTATAAATACACATACCCATACCTACAAATATATATATAGTATACATACATATACTTTTATATTCATTCATATACCCATCTACATATCTGCATATATCTATATATACATCCCTGCATCCATTTGTGTGTGGTTGTGAGCATGCATAAGTGAATAAGGGTCCTCCAATAGAACATTTAGTAGCGACTGTGAAGCATCAGAGATCCGTCCCCCCAAAGCCCGAGGCAGACGAAGGGGCGATCAAAGCCCAAGACCCCAGGAAGGACCCCGAGCCCAGAGTCCCCAGGACCACCCGAACAGGACGAGCCACTAGCCCACTCCCCAGATCCTACCAAGGGGAAGAACCGGACGAACCCCACCAGCGACCACATACAATGACCCCCCGGGGTCGCCCGCGACAAATTCACAGGCCCCCGCCGGAGCCCGCTGCACCGACGTAGCCCCAGGGCCGGTCACCGAGGCCCGGGCACCGGGGACGCCCACCCCTCAGGCCCAGACCCGACCGGACCAGAGGGCACGAGCCCCACCAGGCAGCCACCAGGCCGAGCCGACAAACGCCCAAGCGCCCAACCCCAGATAGTGAGGGCCCCAAGCACGCCCGCAGGCAAAGGAACACCCACCAGGGGGGCCACGTGGCAGGAGCGCGACACTAAGTAGCCTCAGAAGTATCAGAGAGGGGGCAGTCCAAGACCCAGCCTGACACTTAAACATTCATACACAGACACACTCATTCAGACCCACCCTCATCCTCACCCTCAGTCACAGAAAGACAAACAATAACGACACGTTCCATTCATAATCCCGATGCACACTCTATACCCCCTAGGTCCAAGACATGTACCTGCTCCCTACATGGGGCAGCCCACATCCAAACCCAGGAGGTAGGCCCATTCATTCTGGGGTGGAGAGTAGCAGACATCCAAGATCCGGCCCACCCCACGCCCCGCCGACAGGACAAATCACTGGTTTTCTAACAATTTCCTTCAACTAAACAGCAACCAAACAGAAATCATTCTTGTTGGTACCAAAAACTCTATTTCAAAATCAGAACATCTTCTCGTCCCCCTTAACAACTCCCTGCTATCCCCCTCCCCTCAGGTCAAGAGTCTTGGTGTCATCCTCGACACCACTCTCTCCTTCACTTCACACATCAACAATATTACTCGGTCTGCCTATTTCCACCTCCGTAATATTAACCGTCTCCGTCCTTCTCTCACACCCCGCTCCACAGCCATCCTGGTGCACAGCCTTGTGACTTCCCGTATTGACTACTGCAACTCCCTTCTCTACGGCCTCCCCAACAAATCTCTCCACAAGTTACAGATGGTCCAGAACTCAGCTGCCCGTGTCATCACTCAAACCTCCTACTATAACCACATCACTCCTGTCCTGCAGCAGCTCCACTGGCTCCCGGTTAAATCAAAGTCAAAGTCAAAGTCAACTTTATTGTCAGAACTGCAATATGTACAGGACATACACAGGACCGAAATTGCGTTTCTCTCAGTCCCTCGGTGCAACAGTAACCATCTAAACACTAAAACATTTAATAAACATAAGCATAAAATAGTAAAAGTGTAACACTGTCCTGAGTTTTTTCATAATAGTATAAAAGTATGAAAATTTACACCAACACTGAAACACCAAACACCCCTGAAACACCAAACACCCAATGAACATAAGCATAAAATGAAATAATAAAAGTGTAATACTGTCCTGAGTTTTTGCATAGTAGTATAAAAAGTATAAAAAGTATATCTATAAAATAAACTGAAGGTTCTAGCATTGACATTTGCAAAGAGTGGCACAGCAGCATATAAGTTAATGTACACAGTATATGTATGAGGTAGTTGATGTTGGTATAGAGGCAAAGTGGCATATGCAGTGAGGCACATAAGGCACATTTGGCATCCTTAGATAAGGCTAGTCAGAGAATGCTGTATATGTATCTGCAGTAGTGTAGATAAAAGTAGTGTAAATGTAAACAGTAGTAATAAATGTAAAGCAGTAGTAATAAATGTAAACCGTATTAATAAATGTAAACAGTGAATGTAAACAGTAGTATGACTATAGGCAGTAATGTAATACAAACATTAGTGCAAATATGAGAAGTAGTGCAAACTGAATGAGTACATGACCGAGAGTTTAGTGAATAACCCGTTTGATGACACAGGGTCCAGTGTTAAAAACTTTGTGTTGAGTGGTAATGTGTGAGAAAGTTTTTTGTGTTAAGGCAGTTCAAATCACGCATCATCTTCAAAATTCTACTCCTCACGTTCAAAGCTATCCACAACCTTGCCGCTCCTTATCTATCTGACCTCCTCCAAATCCCCATCCCATCACGCTCTCTCAGATCCTCCTCTTCGCTACATCTCCATGTACCCTCTGCCCGCCTCTCCACCATGGGGAGCAGGGCCTTCTCCTGCTCTGCCCCTCACCTCTGGAACGCCCTACTGCCTGACCTTCGAAACACCACCTCCCTTTCTCTGTTCAAGACTGCCCTGAAAACACATCTCTTTAGACTAGCTTATCACTAACTTTACTAAATGTATTTTTATTATCTTCCATTTTATATCTATGTATTTTATATTTCAATTTGTCGCTGATAATGTTTGCTCTGTATTACACTGTATTGGTTTGTTAAGTGTCCTTGGGTGTCCTGAAAGGCACTTTTAAATAAAATGATTATTATATTATTATTATATATAAATGGATGAAAACAAAGCTTGTTAAGGATGTTTGCTTCATCATGATGTTGGTGTATCAGCAGCACTTCTCTATTTGCACCAGCGATAGTTAAGGTCACAAGTTTCTGCTCCTGTAAGACTGATAATATTCAGTGTCACATTTTCCTTGGCATAGAAGTGGGCATGCAAAACCTTTGTGTCTATTGGGATACTATCAAAAGAAACAGCAATAATAACAACAACAACACAACAACAAAACAAATAGTTTTCATAAGGTCTGCAGCATTTCTGAGTGATTAAAATTGATTCAAAGGAGTGTGACGCTTTTAGTTTGAGCATTTGTCCCCATTTAAACTGAAATACCACAATTAAGACAATTCCATAACTCAGAGAGTCAGAGTCAGAGATTCTTTATTGTCATTCGCACCACATGTGGTACATATGATGAAATGAGATTATGTACAAAGGGTCCCAGTTACATCCAACAATAAAATGTAAAAGAAAAACATTGATAAGATCTAAGATATAAGATAATCACTAACTCTATAGATATAGATGCAGACTGAAGGTCCTGCTTCCTACGTCACAAATGTTGCATTCACTTGTAGTCGGATTTTTAAGAGAGAAAAGCGGTTTTTAATTTTAAACTCAATTTGAAAGGATCTAAGATAAGAAAAACATCAACTAAAAATACACTAAGCCCTAATATCATAGAAAAACATTACTCCAAACAGCAGCACGAACATGAGTCTGTATGAGCAGATGAACACGAATGAACATGGCAGCATGAAACAGATTTTTGTCAGCAGCAACATGAAACAGATCAGCAGCAACATGAACAGATCAGCAGCAACATGAAACAGATCAGCAGCAACATGAAACAGATCAGCAGCAACATGAAACAGATCAGCAGCAACATGATGTGATATTTCACAGTGATTATTCATGGTTAGATATTCATGAGTCTAACAGTCTCAGGGTAGAAGCTGTTCCTCAGTGTAGTGGTTCTACAGTTAATGCTCCTTAGCCTCCTTCCTGAGGGGAGCAGGGCAAAAAGTGTATGTGCTGGGTGAGTGGGGTCTTTCATGATGCAGGTGGCCCTCTTCCTGCATCTGGAGGTGTAGATGTCTGTGATGGTGGGGAGACTGACTCCAACATCTTCTGTGCAGCCTTCACCACTCTCTGCAGAGCTTTTCTTTCTGCAGCTGTGCAGCCTCCATGCCACACGTTGATGCTGGAGCACAGGATGCTCTCCACTGCACACCTGTAGAAGGAGGTGAGGACTGGGCTACTCAGACCAGCTCGTCTCAGCCGTCTGAGGAAGTAGAGTCTCTGATGACCTTTCTTGATCAGGCTGGTGGTGTTGTTGGTCCAGCTGAGGTTATCATTCATGTGTACACCCAAGTACTTGTAGCTGGAGACCACTTCCACCGCAGATCCTCTTATGTTCAGGAGGGTGTGGGTGTGATTGTTCTATCTGAAGTCCACAATCATCTCCTTTGTCTTCTTCACATTGATGTGAAGGTTATTCTCTTTGCACCAGCTCTCCAGGTGTTCCACCTCCTGCCTGTAGCTGGACTCATCATTGTTTGTGATGCATCCCACCACCGCTGTATCATCTGCAAACTTTACAATATGACAGCCTGGATGGGTAGCTGCACAATCATATGTGAGCAGAGTGAACAGGAGAGGGCTCAACACACATCCTTGAGGAGAGCCAGTGCTGAGGGTTATGGTGGAGGAGGAGAAGTTGTGGATCCTCACTGACTGTAGTCTGTTTGTTAAGAAGTCTGGGACCCAGTTACAAATGGAGGGGCCCAGTCCTAGTGTGAATAGTTTGTCCATCAGGGTTTGGGGGATCATGGTGTTGAAGGCAGACGTGAAGTCCCCAAAGAGCAGACAGACGTATGAGTCCTTATGTTCCAGGTGGGTGAGAGCAGTGTGGACCACAGAGGAGATGGCGTCCTCTGTTGATCGTCTATCGCGGTATGCTGATGAGGGTCCTCGATGATGTTGATGGATGTTTTGATGTGGGTCATGACCAATTATATGACTAGTTATACTTGGGGCGGCCGTGGCACAGTGGTAATGGCAGGCGACCCCCGATCGGAAGGTTGGAGGTTCGAATCCCGCATCCGCCCACCATGTGTCGTTGTGTCCCTGGGCAAGACACTTAACCCCGAGTTGCTCCCGGTAGGTCTGGATGGCGCCTTGCAAGGCAGGCTACCACTACCGGTGTATGAATGTCTGAATGAATGGGTGGATGGCTGGTATTGTAAAGCGCTTTGGGGCTCCTCACAGGGGGCTGGAAAGCGCTATATAAATAAGCTCCATTTACCATTTACCATATACAGGTAGTCCTCGACTTACNTAATATATATATATATATATTTTTTTTTTTTGAACATTTTATTTTGAAAAGCCGAGTTACACAGTTTCCGGCAGTTTCCAGCAGTTTCCAGTTAGCTGCGGAGGCTACAGATTGTCCTGTAGTCTCTAAAAAAGCTAAGTCTGGTTAGCCTCTAGACATTCAAAAAACAAAATAAAAGTTGTTGGCGCAAGCTGGACAGGTAGCAGCTGTGGAAAAGTAGCCGTTTTATGGACGGCGGTTTTGCAACGTAAACGTATGCAGAATCCGGAGGAGGGATGGAGGAACGGAGGAAAGGCTTCACCAGCATTCCAGAGTAGGAAATTAACTCTTTTTTTCCCTTCATTATGGCTCTGAAATGTATGTGTTTTTGATAATTATTTAAGGTACTGTGTTAGGATAGGCTAAGTGCTTGGTAAAATACAGTACTATACGTATAAGGTGCAGTTTGGACGTATGTTCCAACTTACGTTGAAATTCGGGTTACGACGCAGTGTAGGAACGGATCTCCGTCGTAAGTCGAGGACTACCTGTATATATACAGTAGTTATATGACTCTGTGTACCACAAACAACACATAAGCTGTACTGCACAAAAGACTTCACTCACCCACTAGCTTTGCTGCACAAATATCTGTCTGTCTGTCTATCTTTTTATCTCTCTCGTTCTCTCTCTCTCTCTCTCTCTCTCTNNNNATATGTATATATATATATATATACATACATACGTATATATATATATGTATATATATATATATATATATATATGTATATATATGTACTGTATGTATATATATATGTATGTATGTATATATATATGTATGTATATACAGGTAGTCCCCGATTTACGAGCGAGATCCGTCACAGCGAGGCGCTCGTAAACCGGAAATCTCGTAATTTGGAACGGCCGCCATTTCGCTCGTAAATCCGGAAATCCGCTCGTAAATTGGAACGGTTTTCGCTAGCGCACCTAAAAACACTCTATTTTCATCTAAAAACTACTTTTGAGTGCATAAAAATGATCGGAAACGTGTGTTTATATGCTTAACTTGCTAACTGAAGTGAAAAAACACATGAAAACTCAGTATTTTTTTCGTTTTTTCCAAAAATGTGCAGCTCGTAAGTCTGGAACCTCGCAGATCAGAGCGCTCGTAAATCGGGGACTACCTGTATATATATATATATATATATATATATATATATATATATATATATATATATATATATATATATATATATATATATATATATATATATATATATATATATATATATATATATATATATATATATATATATATATATATATATATATATATATATATATATATATATATATATATATATATATATATAATATATATATATATATATATATATATATATATATATATATATATATATATATATATATATATATATATATATATATATATATATATATATATATATATATATATATATATCATAAAGTTCAAAAATGTTCCTTTAAGAAGTGTCCCTTTAGATATTCTGAGTTGGCCAAAATTTTGTAACTGAACCTGTTAGTGATGCCTCCTTTCAGCAGCTTTAAATTCATTTTAGTGAACCACACCTCAATGGAATGCAGCACCGATGAATATTATTTTCATCTGAGCTTTTTCTTCTATAACATGTTAAAATGTTGCCTCAGAGAAAACCCTCACTATAAACACAAGGCAGCTAAGTTTAGTGTTTAAAAAAATGTGTTTACATCTTTAATTTAATTGTTGCTGTTTTTTCAGTGAAACTATTGGCACCAAAATATTGCTGCTGTTATTTGAAACCACCTTGTTCATGTTCTCTATACATGTATCAGTTTACACAGTGAAAGTTCTTGTATGCATTGATGCTGCTTTGATCTCCTGCAGTAAAATATAATATACTTTGTGTAATGAACTGTTTGCCTGAATTTTCACGCCTTTACAGAATCAAGGTTTGACAAGTTTGTTATTAATGTGGCGTTGACATTTACAGCAAATTTACTTTACGATCGATGAAAGATGAAGGGTAGTACAGAGGCTTACTTTTATATTCTCACAGGTTTCTCTCTGTGCGTTAAAGCTTTATTGGGTGTACAGTAAATGGAAACATTTTTCTAATTCTTTATAGAAGGTCAAACATAATGTACAACATATTAATGCAGTTCAAGTGCTATAATTGTCTTTTCACTCAAGTGAGTTTATTTAAAATGAAAACGTTCTCATCTACTTCTGGATCTTAATCACACATAGGTGTCCATTATCACTGAGGGAAGGTCATTTTTACCTCTTGACCTTGTCTGCATTGCAGATGGCGCACAGTCTCACTTCAAATATATGTTTTTATAACATTAGCAGCTCATTATACAGTCATTTACAGTTATTTTACAGTCACCTCTGCAGACCTGTGCTGCATCTTGTTGGACCTGTCTTTTCCCCTTCACTGATGTTGGCAGAAAATACCACATTTTACTCTTTTTCTACCTGGTGTATATTCAAATGTTCAAAAATACAAGTATGTACTGTACCTCAAGCAAAATACGTGATAGAATGTTGGTATCTTTCTCTTTCTTTGCATGTTGACAAAAGAGCTTTACGTTACTTGAAAACCAATTGGTACATAAATATAAAATGAAAATGGACACCAGCTACTAGCTGTTTTAGCATCTTTTACATCAACTAATCATTTAGAGTAATGAGCACCCCAGACAGAGGCTGTAACACTAACTCATTTGGATCTTCTATCAGGAACAAGATATTCTGTATACTGTATTGTTTTTGAGGTACCAGTATTTCTTAGGTTCTAATTTAGGTCTGCACCCTTATTTATTTGACTCTTACCTGTTCATGAAGCAGGGAGCTCAGACCGAGTGGGGGGGCAGCTTTATTTATTCCATTTTTGACGAAGGTCTTACATCTTTTGGGAAAGTGAAAAGGCTCACTTGTTCACTGATGATATTAGAACACCCAAATGTGACACACCGAACCAGCGTTTTTCAAGTTATACAAAAAAAAAGGCGATCTGGCAGAGAATGCGTTATGCGTTAATGGCAGACGCAGACTGAAGGTCCTGCTTCCTACGTCACAAATGTTGCATTCGCTTGTAGTCGGATTTTTAAGAGAGAAAAGCAGTTTTTAATTTTAAACTCAGTTTGAAAGGAATTTTCATTAATTTATCATTTTCTTTGCAAAAACGAACATAGTTGAATGATAAAATATATATACTTCTATCATTTCATGCAAATTTGTAAGATGATGTCAGTGGACCTTTAAAGGGCATAAATGTAATCTATGAATAAAGCTGAAGTGCACATGGAGCCATCAAATAATTTCACTTCATTACCCTTTGGTTCTGAAAAGCTATAGATGACAAGAAAACACATATAAAACATTGGTGATTGCTTGTTTTGAATGGGTGTGTTTTGCAAGTTTTAAAAGCCTACTTCTGAGATTCCAACAGAATGATGGCTTGAAACACAACAGTGAAGGCTACTTATGGGGCAGATCTGGTTGGCAGGCTGTAGACTGAAGAAGTCCTCTGGATAGGGGACACAACCTTTCTCACTTAAAGAAACTGGTCCATATGACATGATTTAAAAAAAAAAATTGTTTCATATATATAGAATGTTTAAAAAAACATGCAGACATACTTTCATCAGGTATAAACATTGAAACAAAGGCAGCACCGGGGCACAGTTGGTAGAGCTGCCACCTATCGGAGAGCAGGTTGCCAGTTCAAATCCTGACTGGGGACCTTCCTGGGTGGAGTTTGCATGTTCTCTCTGTGCATGCGTGGGTTTTCCCTGGGTACAGCGGTTTCCTCCCACAGACCAAAAACATGCATGTTAGGCTGATTGGTGACTCTAAATTGTCTCTAAGTGTGAGTGAGAGAGTGAATGGTTGTTTGTCTTGTTTGTTTGCGTGTGTCCTTGTGATGGACTGGAGACCTGTCCAGGGTGTCCCCTGCCTCTCATACAGTGATGGCTGGATATGGGCACCAGTGACCCCCATGACCCAAAAAGGAAGAAGCGGATAAAGATAATGGATGGTGGATGGATGGATGGATAAACCTGGAAACAGATAAACATGTATACTGTAGTTCTGAAATCATTCATTCTTTCTGCTGTTTTTACTTATTTTTTTTCAACATTACATTGCCTGAACATTACATTAATATCACAATAATCATTAAACAATATAATTTTGTAAATTGCTGACAGATACTGGCAGTTACCATAAAAAAATGAAATGTAACTTTACATTATTCTAAAAACGGAGTTCTTGAATATATTACTTTTTAAAGTGAACCTTCTAATTACTGGTACCTGTATGTATTTTCTTAAAGTAGCTAAAACCGTATGTGTGCTTCTTATAGATTTAAAAAAAAATGTACTGGTAATCCTTTGAACTTACCCTACAGTATCCACCAGCAGCAAACATGTAACTCCCTCCCTCCACAATTAATGCTCCGTCACAGGATGGTTTATTTATTTTGTCTGGGTGGTACCTTCTTGGATTGATTTGTGTTTTCACACAGTCTCTGTGGAAGCACCAGGAAGCTGTAAAAACACGGGTGTTGCATCACAGCGATGCATCTTATGAATACCACACAATTTGAGCTCGAGTCTATTTTACAGGCTGCTGGTTCTAACATATTGACCAAATAAGTAAAGTTACTTGATGAGGTGAAAGCATGGAGAAGAAAAATACAGCCACAGCAGCCCTGAAGGGATTCAAATCCATCAAATAATTTACTGTTTATATTGACTTCAGAAATACTATTTTATTTTAATAACTTTCCTTTTGTATTTTGGTCACATTCCCAACACATTTCATCGTATTGAAAACCAATCCTCATTTATTTCCCTTCCCGTGTGAAGACGAGGCCGAACAGTAGTTTGTTTGTGTTACAGAATAATCCTTGATCAATCCAAACCAAGCTATAGTCTTTCATTATTCCAGGGAGCATGCCAGCTTGGCATAAACTGAAGCCTGCCCGTTGGTTTTAAACCGTAACTCAGAAAAAAAAAATCAGAAAAAGCGTTCAATACAAGCTAACAGGTCTTAAAACGGGCCATCTCGATGTGTGTGCACTCAGACGTAAACCCAGAGACTAATCTAGAGATGCATGAGGTGAAGTATAAAAGAACGTAGGCCAGAACATCAACATGTGCTCCTACTGTCAGGACAATTTAAAGTTACGAAGAGAAAAACAAACAGCTTTGCAATAAACCGCAAATACACATGTGCCCTGCATGCATCATTTGAATATAATAGTGCAATGTTGTGCCAAAGAATAATACTACACAGAGATAATTAGCTTAAGACGTTGAGAGAATGCAGAATACTGCGAAGAGCCATCTTTTTTCCATTAAGCAGTTTAGACGCTGCAACACGGGCCCTCGGGGTATTAGATACAGTGAAAGCGGGGTCTTTGTGGACTCTACAGTAGGCACCACACATCACTGAGCACTTCCCGGCTATATTTCCTCATTATTGGGTCTCTTCTTTGCAGATCTTTCATCACTCCTCATCATTGAAGTCGCAGAGAGGGCGCTGTGTAACCCAAGCACTGATGAAAAAGTAAGTCTCTGTAACGTATTCTCATTTAAAGACAGATCTGTGATGTCTTTTTTTTTCTTCTGCTTTTATTGTCATGCATCTGCGTCGATTTTTGACTCTGTGTGACACACACACATGCACACAGTTAAATTGCCTGAGTGACACGCTTCAAAGCTCCGACTTCCTGCCGCCCAGTGGGAGGAGCTGTCCGATACAGTGACAGGCTTGACTTTTTGAAAATATTATTTCATATCAGGCCAGAGAGGTTAGACAGAGACAGATGCTGTCAGGAAGTGATGGATGAGCTTCTTTTAAAAGGCCATCAGGGAAATAATAGACAGCCCAGTGAGCCTTGAAAGCAGGAAGCTGAACCAGGACAGTCTTCACATATAACCCCCCCCACCCATCTCTAGAACTGTCAAATTGAAAAATGTCAGCAATTAGAAAGTATGGTAATGTAAAGGTTGTTTCTGGTTTGATCTGCTAGATTGTGAATTAGCTTTGGCGGTCAAGATGGTCGGAGAGAGCAGCAGCAGAAGGGGTGAGGTTAAACTATGGACCGATGGTGTCAGACCCAGAGAGGAGGCATGTATTTAAACTACATGAGTTCTGTCACAAGAAGGTTGACGTCATAGCTTTTATTAATGTTACTGTTCTTTAGACAAAAGAAAAATGTCAGCGATGGTGAATGAGAATTGGTATAAAAAGTTGGATGTTGAAGGTTGTGTTAAATAAAGAGCGCCTTCAGCTAAATGCATATTTGTGTTGTTTATTTCAGTCGAGCAGAACTTTAAGAAATTGTATGCCACTTTTTTTTCTTTCTTTTGTTCTCCAAACCGACACCATTCTAAAACCGTAATGCTTTGATCAAAATACAACTGCATGGCAGTACCAAAACAGGATTTTCAATGTTATTTTATTTGCAGTGTGGACACGTTGTACTAATAGGACAACTGTCCCGCCTTCTCTCGTTGTTGAGAATTGAAGCCAGCAGGAAACGTTTTACAGGAGTTACCACGTTGTGTTTTTTGGAACCACAAGCGATGTGGGGCTGTAAGTCCTGCCTTCCTTCCAGCACACACTCACATGATCTTTTGGGCAAGCAATGAATAATTACAACTACTGTACACTTATTTTAAAAAATGACTGAACAGTCAGAGACAAGGTAAGTAACACACAAACCAATGCCGAACAAAAATTATCTGAAGTGTGTTTCCATGTTTTTTATTTTATTTTAACAAGTGCAATGTCCTGTTTGTTTACACGGAGGAGGTGGGATTTAAAAATGATATTTAAACCAGCCTACAGGTAAGGTTAGTCCCATTCCAGCTTCATCCTCTACATTCTGGTCTGAGGTTGGCCTAGAATTTACAGTCAAGACTTGACAGCTGGTTTTAAGAGGAATAAATCCATTCCTGCTCTAGTTTCTATGAAGTACATGTTTGAAAATAATTTTCAGAGTCAGAGATGCTTTATTGTCATTCGCACTACATGTGGTACATGTGATGAAACGAGATTATGTACACTAGGTCCAAGTTACATCCAACAATAAAATGTAAAAGAAAAACGGCAATAAGATCTAAAATATGAACTTAAAAAGACATAAATTAAAAATACACTAACATCATAAAAAACATTACTTCAAACATGCAGCACGAACATGATTCTGTATGAGCAAATGAACACAAATGAACACAGCAGCATAAAACAGATGTTTTTGTCAGCAGCAACATGAACAGATCAGCAGCAACATGAAACAGATCAGCAGCAACATGAAACAGATCAGCAGCAACATGAAACAGATCAGCAGCAACATGAAACAGATCAGCAGCAACATGAAACAGATCAGCAGCAACATGAAACAGATCAGCAGCAACATGAAACAGATCAGCAGCAACATGAAACAGATCAGCAGCAACATGAAACAGATCAGCAGCAACATGAAACAGATCAGCAGCAACATGAAACAGATCAGCAGCAACATGAAACAGATCAGCAGCAACATGATGTGATATTTCACAGTGATTATTCTGGTTAGATATTCATGAGTCTAACAGCCTCAGGGTAGAAGCTGTTCCTCAGTCTAGTGGTTCTACACTTAATGCTCCTCAACCTCCTTCCTGAGGGGAGTGGGGAAAAAAGTGTGTGTGCTGGGTGAGTGGGGTCCTTCATGACGCAGGTGGCTCTCTTCCTGCATCTGGAGGTGTAGATGTCTGTCTGCAGAGCTTTTCTTTCTGCAGCTGTGCAGCCTCCATGCCACATGTTGATGCTGGAGCACAGGATGCTCTCCACTGCACACCTGTAGAAGGAGGTGAGGACTGGGCTACTCAGACCAGCTCGTCTCAGCCGTCTGAGGAAGTAGAGTCTCTGATGAGCTTTCTTGATCAAGCTGGTGGTGTTGTTACTCCAGCTGAGGTTATCATTCATGAGTACACCCAAGTACTTGTAGCTGGAGACCACTTCCTTCACATCTTTAGATATGTTTACAACCTTTTACTGCTCCTTTCACATTTTGTTCTGATTCAGCTTCTTTCAGCTTCCTTGTGCAAATTCAACCTCTTTTTAAGCTACTTTCAGCTGCTCTTTGTGATCCTTTCAGATTCTTTAAGCTAACTACAACATTTTTGTGCCTTTTCTAACTTATTTCTGTTAATTTGAACTTATCTATGCTAGTTCAAGTTATTTCAGCTACTAGCTTTTTATGCTAATTTTAGCGTTTCAACTAATTCCACATTTTTTACACTCTTTGCAACTTTTTTCAGCCTAATACAGCAAAAACATGCTCTCTCCATTTCTTTCTGGTAATTTAAGTTCTTACTGTCTTTTTAGCTACTTTCAGCTGTTATTTTTATTTGCCAATTTCAGCCTTTTTCAGACAATTTTAACTTTTCTGTGCGCATGTCTGCTTCTAATTAAGCCTAATTGGGCAAACGTGTTCCTTCTGTTTTCTTTGGCTTGTTCTTCCATTTTAGCTACACTTCAGCATTTTTTTTAGCAAATTTCAGCTGTTTCTCAGCAAGTTATTTTGCAATAAGCATTCACACTGCATTTTCGCAGGAGATGCAATTTCTATAGTTATAAATATTTTAAACAGCAGTTTGTTTTACATTCACAGCTGAATTTAAAAAAATCAAAATTTTCTCACTTTTATAAAGATTAAAGCTGAGTGTTTTTAGGCTGAAAGCTCTATGTTCACAATCACTTCACATCCATACAATGACACAATAGTGTTTCTGTGAAAGTCCACCAGAGCTGGAGCCATGGAGACTCAGAGGCAACATTTGCTCGCCTCAAATGGTTTATTTGATTAAAAAAATTTGCCTTAATGTTTTGTCTGACGCCAGACTTGTAATGGGGAATGAGTCAGAGCTGAAGAAAGTGAATACAAAAAAAGATGGGAGACAGACAAAGATTGAAGACTTAGCAGTCAACATAAACTTTGCAGACAGGCAGACTATAAACAAATCATAAATTTATGCTTTATATTTACCTACAGTCCAAGGTTTATTGCTGAAATTGTTGTATAGCGTTTGGATCTGTGCGTGTGTCTTGTTTGTGTTGATAGTTTTTTAATGCAGACTATGAATCACAAACCAACCATATATTTCTGGGGTTTATTCCCTGATTATAATACCCAAAGTTTAAAGTCTGGCTCACAGTTTGACTAACTTAATCTCAATAAATGGTTCACTGGTTGTGCAGACAGTAAAAGCCCGAAACATAAACCATCCTCTCATGCTTTAAAGTAAAGTTCAGAGTCCAGAAAAACGTATGTTTTTAAACAGTGACATCAAGGTGGTAAAACCCATAAAATGCTGGTTTTGAAAGCATCCAGCATGATCTGTGGGTTTTTGTCTCATGGTTATTTAGAAGAGACAAACAAGAAAGTTCTGCAGTCCACAAAGTCATGGAGAAAAGCCTAAAAACAGAGGTTCTATAGCTCCTGGTGTTTATATAATTTCTTCTAAAGGGTTTGCAATGGAACTGTGCAGAGACTTTTGGTAAAGCTACAAAAAGCGCAGTGTTCCAGTTAAGCTTTAGAAGTGTCACAATATGCAGATTCTTGTCTGTAAAAATAATTACTAATGGATCTACATTATTTCTGCGTGCATGTGTAGGAGGATATGATTTAACACACCTTCTTCTGCCAAGGATGTGTCTTGGACTGTGTTGGGGTTGGGACTGTGTCTGTTTGTGGGCGCAGGATTGTTTTTTAACAACACCCTTGATCAAAATGCTGGGGAGTTTTGATTTAGTGAGCCCATAAGTCAAACTTTTTTTTGCTTGGCTGAGGATTTTCAAACTGTTAACGCAAAAACCTCTGTACCTCAGGCCTGGGGCAACCTTGTAAACCCATTAAAACCTAAATTACCTTAAGAATGGTTAAAGTTCTCACTGTGGACTCTTATGGCTTAATCAGCACAAAGAATAATGATGTTTATATGTGCTGTGGTAGCAGAGGAAAAAGTTCATATCTCCGTCTTGGGGACAGGAGGGGAAACAGAGGGAAGCTGTGGTGTCTTGTGCCTTGCCAGTTGCCTCAACCACTGGCATGTTTGCTTCTGTCACTTTGCCCAGAACAGCCATGTTAGTTTGCTTGTCTCTCACTCTTTTCTGACTCAGGAAGAGGTATGAATGAGAACATCAGGGCGCCTGATGTGGGGAGGTGGGTGATTCAAGTGGCTGCCGGTATTTTTTTTCCCATCAACATCGTTTAACCCACAGCTGATTGCTACCATGTTGATGATGGTTAGTTAAAGGGAGAGTGCTTTGTATTTTAGATCCTGCTTGCCAGACTGGATTTATTCCCTGTGGCATGAATACCTTGGTTTCAACCATTGGCCTATTGCCACCGCAGCATCACTGTCACATCTCACATTCCTGCTTCAGCGTCAATCCACAACTAGTCGTGGAGTAGTCATCAGTAGCTTTTATTTGTCTGCAGTTGTGCTTTCAAGTGTTCACAGAATCCAGTAGTCTTTTGGATAAACTCATAGAGGCTCTTTTGTTATGCTCATGAGTGATCTGAGTCTGTTCTTGTTTTTCCAACCCCAAACCCCTGCACTTTCCCGCAGCTCGTCTCATCTTCATCTAAAATATGAGCTGCCTGCTATCCTCCTCCAAACACTATGATTGACTCATTTTTCCAGACCTCTCAGCTCTCTGGGTCTGTGTTTTATAAGAAAAACAACATTACCCGGTACACTCATGTATTCTTATATACTATTCAGAAATTAGAAACAGTAAAATCTTAGCATGTATCCAACTTTGTGATGGAACAAATTCTTAAGTGGCCATTAAACTAAAACTGAATCAACCTTTTACCACCTCTTTTGTTTCTTTCTGGCATACCTATGTCTGTTTGGCTGTTTCAGTGTCATAGAAACCATTGCTTTTATAAAACAGTAACACACTTGCATCACTGCCTGAATTCTTGACAACCATGAAAATGTCAAAACATGGCCGCAACGTATTCTACTTTAAGGATACAACGTTTGTATGTGTTTTCATATTCTTACTATTACTTATTTTCTTCATATGACACATTTCTTAAGTGGTGAAACCTCTATACTGTAATACCATGCACAATTTGTTGAAGCAATGCATGTCACCTGCCACCTTGTATGCTAACATTTTAACCCTCTTGCTGCCCTTGGGTCAAACTCACCCACTAGGCCTCGATTTTAAAACAGTGGCCTAACTGAGAATAATTTTCAATAGCTAATTCTTAAAAACTAATTCTGTTTTAGCTGTTAATCCAGTAATTACTTTGTGATTAGTTTTCTTAAAGTTCACAGTGGTTTATGAGATATTTTATTAAAAGACAAACTCACACAGACACATAACTGCCCACCTTTCATGGCTACACATAGTAAAAGTACTCTCACTGTGTAACAAAAACATGACCCTTTCAGGTCTCCTAGGAACAGAGTGGCCTGCCACCTGGCGATGTGGTATGTGTACGGTTATATATCATCTGCTATGTGACATTTATGGTAAGGTTTACTACAGCAACAATCAAGGGGCATTATTAGCACCCAATTATTCCCATAAAAGCACTTTCCAAGTGCTTCTAAATACTGTAATAACTGCATTTTTTTCAAACCTAGGTTATAGAATAACTACTTCTATGCTTCTCCTTGTTATAATGTTAAATATTTATACTAACAACGTGTATGTAAGCCACAGATGATTAACATTAAGTTAGAATCTGCTTTTCTTGTGGGAAATGAAAAACGGACAAGCATTTCTGTTAGAATTTTGTTTGAAATTTGAAAATGTGAAATTGTGAATTTGTGGAATTTCACACCAAAACGGCAGGCTTTCACCCAAACCACATCTACGCTTTACTTTAGATATGGTTCAATTATATTTAAACATAATAGTTGGGATATTAGTGACTGCAAATTATACAGAATGTTTACCAAAGTTTGCTTGTTTGAAGAACAGTATTTCGACTTCAGTTCGATGATTTATCAAATATCCAGCCAACACTTTGATAAAACAACAAAACATAGCATATTTTGAGTGTATTTAGTGGTTAAACATATTCAATTCAAAGCTTGTCCTAAAGCTTCTGGGAGGTCTTCCAGTTCATGCTGAGAGATTGTGCAGTGAAGATGGCATTATGGTGGAGAGTCCACATAATGATAGAGGAGGGTGTCATTCTTCAGCTGCTGCAGTTGTTCTCTTTAACCAGAGAACTGAGTGACATAGATCTATCTTTGTTCTGGGTTTATACTTAAGTTAAAAATGAAGAACTTGAGTTCCTCTGAGACTACTACAGAAGATGATCATGATGACAACTGTGCCAAGTTAGCAGCTGAATGGCCACTTCATTAAACAGACATTTTCAGTGGATGAATTCAAATGGATTGCTGGAAGGAGGTATTTCCTTGAGATGGACAGATTGCTGAAGTGAGTGATGTGGTGGCTTTAGGGGGCCCAACAGGCTTCAGCTTTCTGCTGTATCGTAATATTGGTAAAGCCTGCAGTTATGTCATTTTTCCCCTATATACTCTGACTCAACTGGGTTCCATTTATAACCACATTGTACACCCTTGCTTTAGAGAAAGAAGTATTTTCCATGCACCAATATTTTTAATCCACTGTAGCACATTTTTCTCAAATTTGAAAAAATAAATTATTTTTAATTTTATTGTCAATTATAGAAGAAAACAACCCCTTTTGGTTATTTTTAGCTTCAGCAAAAGTCTAAGACCCAAACATATTCAACATACAGTTGCTTTAGTTTTTTGTGTTCTCTGTAAAAAGAACTGACTAAAGCAAAGTCCAAAACAGATAATGAACTTAGGCAATGATTTGCACTAAACAAAGAAAACAGGAAATTAATATACTGAAAAGGGTAATCAACTAAACAAAAAGTTGTGTTGATCGGTAACAAAACTGGCAAAGGACTAAACATGACAAAATGAAGCAGGGGATTGAGTCATGTTAAACATAAATGTGAGCTAAATATAAAAAATAGCCAAATGTTGTAATGCATGCATATTAACCAGTTTGCAGAACCAGTTTGAAGGGACGTTCTACCTCAATTCAGGGAATTAGATTATGGAATGGCTTGGAGAATGTAGTTAAAAATGCCAAGTCAATGTTTACATTTAAAAAATTGATCAAAACAAATGTGTTAAAAAATATATATGAAATAGCGTAATGTGTATTGTATTAGTTAGAAAATTAGAAAGAGTTAGTCATTTTGTACTGTTGGTTGAAGATTATTATTGTTTAATCTGATTGTTGGAAAAAGTTGGTTGAAGATTATTATTGTTTACATGGTTGATTATTGTTGTTTAATCTGATTGTTGGAAGTAAGGGGCAGATATAATAAGATTTATTCTTCTTTCTGCTACCTTTCATTTTTTTACATTTTGTACACAATCATTTATGAGATTGTCTTGTATTGTTTCTTTTGTAAAAAAAATGAACAAATTTAATAAACATAAACAAACATATTATAATATCACTGAAGGAAAAGACCAAAGTCAAATCAGGAATCTCTTCATTGTGTCAAAAGCAGAGCAGCAATATAAACTGTCCTACTTTTTAAATTGACGACTTGTTTCAGGCACTAAAGCAAAGTTCCAGCAAAGTATTTCTTCTGCTGGTTCTTCTGCCGATTTTTAACATCTGTTATTACGTGTAACCATGTAAACAAGGAAGATGTTTACAACTGAGACCAGTAAACCAAGCTTTTTCAATGCTCAAGTAATGTCTGGAATAAAATCCCAAATTCAGGCAAGTTGATGAGAAGATGTCACAGATGTAGGGCAGGAGAAAAAACAAATGGCAAGGAGCAGGAAATTTAAGCCATTTTCCCTCAGTCAGTATGGGGACTGAGGCAAATACTTGTAAACAAGGCTGACAAGCTTGGAGCTCTGAAAAGGACACAATAGGAATTTTGTGACTGCAGTAACTTGTGTTTCTTTTTGATATAGCTGCATAAACTTATATCAAATTCCATTCTTCCTGGATCTATCAGAATTATATAAAAAATAGAGGCAGCAAACAAAGAAAATGAGGACAATTAGCACAGGCTAACAGCAAAATGAGTGTTTTTGTACATTACTAAAAAATGATCTGCCTGCTTTGAGCTTCTGTTTGTGTTTCCATTTACAGAGTTCATTTGTGGTACATGTCATTCTCTTAATGTGATCAGTTCAGTTTGTGCTAGGCTTCAGATAAGACACTTCAATTGCATACTTTGAACACAAATACGCAACTTCAATTTCAAGATGCACTGTGGTTTTTCTGTTCCAGATCTTTGCGTTGCTAAGAAGGTCATAGAAATTTGACTGTCCTTTTGTGTAGTGTTGTCTTCAAGACCACCTAACCCGAGACCAAGTGAAGACCAAGACCAGAGTGTACCGAGATCGAGACAAGACCAAGACTTTTATGGTCCGAGACCAAGACCGAGGGAGGGCGAGACCAAGTTGAGACCAAGACCTCAAATAAAATAAAATATAAAATTTTATTATAAAATATTTTTTATAAAAGTTACATACTGTAACTGTCTGCTTTTGAATCTGCTTTTGAATGAATGCATTAGCTTTTATAAATTCTCAAAGCTATATAACAAAGAAATCAGACATTCAGTGGCCTAACTTCATGTGATTCAACAATAAGTACACAACTGTTAAATTGGAAGCAGTTTCATCACATGCCAAGCCTTAAAAAAACTGCAGTGTCAAAACACTCTTCATAAGTACCATGATGCATGCTCAATAATCCAGGTAGAAAAATCTAAAAAAACAAAGTCTGGTCCTCTGGACATTCAAAAAACAAAACAAAGCAAAAAAAAAACCTGTAGAAACGTTTCGTCTTTTGTCCGAAAGACTTCCTCAGTCTGAGATGCTGTATTCAGCTCAGTCTTATAAATAGCACCCTCTCACAAACTGGTTGATCCACTGTCAGAGAGTGCTATTCATAAGACTGAGCTGAATACAGCATATCAGACTGAGGGAGTCTTTCGGACGAAAGACGAAACGTTTCTACATTTTTTTTGCTTTGTTTTGTTTTTTGAATGTCCAGAGGACCAGACTTTGTTTTTTTAGACTCTTCATAAGTCCGAACTAAGACCAAGGATAACCATATACTGTACGTAGTTGCATTAGTTACAAGTATAGTCTTTGTGATTTAAATAGGCAAATTTTATAACTGATGATGATATGGCAGACATATTCTCTCGTGCCCAGACAATCCCTTCTCATTTTCTTGGAGTGAACAGTGTTGCCAGATAGAGTTGAGGTTTTCCAGCCCAAAAATCTTGCACATCAGTACAAGACAAGGTAATTTAACAATATGTGGCAAAATGCAACAATCAAACAAAAATATTCCCAGAGTTCCCAGCAAAATTAGAATAAAACTGCCCAGTCTGGCCACACTGGGAGTGACTAGTGCAAGTGAAATGTGGTGGGCGTGACAGCAGTAACAAAAAATGTATTTAGCTATGAGTCACATTATCGCTTGGATTTAAACCAGTCGTTTAGCATCCAATAAAAACAAAGATGTTAACAAATAAACTGGACAATATTCTGGCAATTTAGTGATATTTCCACAATTGTGGTCTTGACTGGTCTTGAAATAAAATCCCGAGTCCGCAATGTCCGAGACCGAGACAAGACTGAGACCAAATGCGGTCAAGTCCGAGATAAGACTGAGACCATCAAAAAGTGGTCTTGAGACGGGTCTCAAGACCAAGACCAGTCTCGAGTACTACAACACTAGTTTTGTGGACCTAAAGTAGTTCTATGACTGTACACCTGGGCATTCGATGGGTGGCATTATGGTGTTGAGTCACTTTGAAGAACAATCTGGTTGCTGTATAACAAAATCAAGACTGGTGTCTACATTTCCAGTACAAATTAAAGATGGATGAATTCCACCATGGCTTGTCTCTGATTCCCTTTATCTTTGGACCATGTCCATGCACACCGTTATGGAGAGATTTGGGAACATCTTAGTCTCATCTCTGCTTTTTTACTGATGTGGTTTGATTGATTTTTTTAAGCCACTACCTTTAGCACTGGCGCAGTTTACAGCTGACCACGAAGCAGCTGCGATGAGTTGACTCTTCTAAATCCAAGGCTATGTGCTCAACCAGCTTCAGACACAACCCACACATACCAAAAAATAATCTATATACTGTACTGTAGTTCTCAAATACATTGATTTCTGCCTCACTTAGACCTTGGACTAGTTTGTGAATATACTTTATTTTGCCAGATTTTTCCAGATTTTTTTTTCACAATACAGTAATATAATTAATCTTCATGGATTAAAAAAGTGTATTTCAGTTCAGTTAAATTTGAAATATGTTTTTTTTCCTTCAATTTTGGCACTTGAGTCTTTGCCATTGCAAGCCAATTTCTTCCATTTCATGCTCTGGTACAATGTGATGAGACACTGTCAGGCATCACTGGCTCCTTTGTTCTTTCTCAATAAACTGTCTACTTTTAGCTCTCCTAAGACAAAAGTGGAATGGCAAAGCTTTATTGTTGCTTTTGTTTGAAGCCATTTGGTTTCCCTGATTGTGGAATGTACCTTGCAGATGTGTGCACATGTGCATTAAGATAAACTCTGTGGGCAGGATATGAATAGAGAATGGCTGAATGTACAGTGCTCCTGTTGTGCCTAAACGTGCAATTGTGCCTTTGAGTGCATGCATGTGGTTCAGGATGTTAGTGTATGTGGCTGTTTCCGCATCTTGTCTCCAGGCAACCTAAGCCACAGTGTGATTGATGACTTGTGTACTGTAGTGAAAGTCTTTCAAATTAAAGCAAAATGGTGCTCAGAGTGTATGACTTCATCAGACCTGCTCAACACAGTGTTGGGTTAATGAAATGTGGCAAGCTCTTCTCCTTCAGCTCAGACCATGCATTTTATTCTGCAGTGAGGTCTGTACTCAGCCGTGTCAGTGCATTTAGCTGACATCAATGTTAATGCTCAAATAGTGGATGATCGGTTGTAAGCGACCCCATTATTGTCATTGAGAAAGTAAGGTTATAAATTATCTACAAGAAAAAACTCTTTTAAAGATCAGCATAATGGAAATCTGTCTGCACGGGGTTAATACTGTTTTGCAAAACATTTTATATACAATTTCACTTTCTTGACAAGAATTTCCAGCTTTGCCTGTCTATCTAATATATACTGTAATGGTGTGGTCACACCGAACAGCGTTTCAACCTCCAAAAAGCTCGTCACGCACGCAAGTGGACGCACTTGGTGTCGGGACCTACTTGGACCAGAAAGCCAGAACGCGAACTGCTGCGGGGTGTGTGGGAGGAGCTTACCGGTATACAGAGTCCTGCGCACTCCGCCAGGCGAGGAGCTTTTTATTTCCGTCTCTGTGGAGCAGACTTGACTGGTCGTGAAGGACTTGTCGCGAACACACAGCTACAATGAGTTTCTCTTCCATAGTACACGACCTCGCGGGTCTTTTCTGTGTCCCACAAACAATACGTCACATAGTGCGCGCGCCCCCTCGTTTCCGCGTCACATAGGGACTCTCCCCCTCTCTTCTCCTCCTCTCTTCTCCTCCTCTCTTCTCCCCCTCTCTTCTCCCCCCGACTCTCCCTGATTGGTTGACACACCAACCAATCAGGGAGAGTTGAGCGGCGTTTGAAAGTTTGAACCGCGAAATCTTCAGCATGTTGAATGCGCGGTTTGGAGGCTGAAGCCGGTTCACGTGCACGGAAAACGCTTTCCAGCACGCTCAACACGCACGCGACGTGACGCCCGACGCCAAGACGTGGCTGGAAGCGCGTCCCCCATTGACTTTACATGTAAACTGGACGCTCCTGCTGCTGAAAAGCTGTTCGGTGTGATCACAGCATAAAGGGCCATGCAGAGCTGTGCGTTTTGACGAGCGCCGCGACACGCCGTGTGAGCGCCGCAGCACAAGCCTTTGAACGCGGGCGTGAACGTGCCAAGCTCAAATTTTACGACCACTCACGCGCGCGCGTTGTCTCACAATAAACTGCCCGGTGGCGGACTGTTTTGTATGAGACACAAATGTATTAAATATCCCTTCTTCATCGCTGAACTTGGCTTTTCTTTTGGTTTTTTTGCCAAAAGTCAAGTGATCGCTTGAAGCGGTCACCATTCGCTCCTCCTCCGATGAGGAGGAATGAATGAACTTGTCACGAGTGAACTAAAGTCATGTCCTACGTGGATGCGCAGGTTCTAAACATTTCCTGGTGTGCTGGTCTGCTGTGTGGGCAAGGACCAGCGCTCCCTGTTTTAATTCTAATTTTTAGGACTTTTTATTAACATATAAACACAGAACAAATCTGCGTAGCCCTCTGCCTTTCCCGACCTGTCAATCAAATCAGTAGTGCGTGTCAGCAAATGACCAATCAGCGACCTCAATTTGTCCCGTAGCTAAACGCTCCGCCCTGCTTCTGCTCAAATGACATCAAGTATTTAGAGCGAAAACGTTGCTGCTTCACGCTGAGCTCTACTTTGAACTGCACACGCGCATGGCGCGGCGCTTGTACAGACGCACAGCTCTGCTTTGCCCTTAATGTAGAACTTGCAGGAATAGTGTTGTGAACCCACAACAGGAATGCAAGGGTCTTAGTTGTTTACTTTCACTGTGCTTGCAAAAAAGTGTTTGCCCGCTGATTAAACAAAATTAGGGGATTTTCTGTTACATATACTGTATAAAGATAAAAGAAGCAAAAGTGAAGGTTCTCCTGCTGTACCTAATCGCTAAATCCATCTATCCATCCATCTATAATCTTTACTCGGTTCTTCCTTTCGGGGTCGCGGAGGTCACTGGTGCTCATACACTGGTGCTCATATCTAGCTATCACTGTGCAAGAGGTGGGAGACACCCTGGACAGGTCTCCAGTCCATAACAAGGACACAGAGAGAGAAACCAGACAAGCAATCATTTACTCTCCCACTCACACCTAGGGACAATTTAGAGTTACCAATCAACCTAACGTGCTTGTTTTTGGTCTGTGGGAGGAAACTGCTGTACCCAGGAAAAACCTGAAAGTTATGCACCATAACTTATGTTCCCTGAAGAAGGGAACGAGGTGCAACACGATTGCTATGGGAATCAGCGCCCCCCGCGCGGTTACCTGAAGTAATACACTCACGCCTTAACGGCTAAGGCGTCAGCGTCGCGCCAGTGGCCCCGCCCTCTGGACATTTAAGCGGCTGATGCCCGTCCATCTTCCTCTAAAATGCACTTCACAGAGCTTTCAGCATTGAAAGGACCAGATGTGTTGCACCTCATTCCCTTCTTCAGGGAACATGAGTTATGGTGCATAACTTTCAGTTCCCTTTCAGTCTGTCTCTCGGTGCAACACGATTGCTATGGGAACGTAATCCATTCACGCCCTTGAAATGCTCAGCAAAATGCATGAGAGAACATCTGCCTTAATACGGCAGGCATTTCCCAGCCGCTCTCCACAAGGTATGTAGAGAGCACATCCTGAGAAGAAAAATGCCATATGTAGAAACATCGTCCTGATGTTACCACTGGACACATAGATGAAAACACCAGCTAGAGACAGCATAATGCCTGGTCCCCACTGCACAACTCGAAACGTGCCTGCCGTCCCCTTTTGGCCGCTTGTCAGGGCCCCACTGCCACTGAAGACCGTCTGATGACGTACACTAGGGGGCGGCAGAGGGAGGGGTCTCTAGCTCGTTTTCCGGGTTCAGTTGTTGTGTTAACTGCACCTCGGACGGTCTTTGATGAGATTAAAACGTTTTTTTTTTTATGTTTGGGGTGATCTACACTGGAGAGAACAGCAGCCTGTCAGCAGCAACTGTAAAAATGCCACGTTTCTTACCGGAGTTTGGTTCCAATTCATGGAGGGTCGATCCGGTAAGTTTAAAAAGTCCAAAAAAAGTCCCGTTGTGGTTGTGTAATCAGATAGCAGAGGCTCTCCCGACTGTTTGCCGGATGCGTCGAGCCTCCAGAGATCAACATTTGGGACGTCGGCGGCTCGACGGCTAGGTTGCTTTGGACGCGCGCGTGCCCGCGAAGGGAACTTGGGCTGCCGCCGCGCCGCTTCGAATCACTCGAATCGCGCCGCTTCCCTGGTCGCCGTGACTCCACGCGTCTCCTCATAGACTTTGAATGTAAACCGGCCGCTTCAGCCGCCCGAAATAGGGGCAGTGGGTACCAGGCATAAGTGTCCTCTGCTAGTGTGATTACTGATTATCACCCCTTTTCCCTGGAAATCTTGAGAAGCAGGAGGAAAAGAGCAAGGGACCCGTTACGCCACTGGCAATCAGATGACAATGTGGAGGTAGAAAACCCAGTTCAAGCACAGGGTAACCTTCCAGGTCCCCAGGGGAAAAATTAATGTACAAGGGGCACGCATGAGTCCCTCATCTGCTTCTTGAACAGACAACTACTAGGACTGTCAAAGAGGCCCATCCTGATGTTGGAGAACTTTCAGAGGAGAGGGGAACCCTTCCACTGAAGCATCTCCCAAGTAAACATAAACACCAAGGGTGTCCCTTGTGTATGCTGTTATTGTTGGAACAAAGACAATCAGGCCTTAGGCCCTCAGCCATTCCCTTCAGTGGCCAGGCTGAAGGCTGCCACAGCTCCGGACGCGGAAGTAGAAGCTGCCCACGTGCCT
This sequence comes from Garcialebias charrua, assembly GCA_038048925.1. NCBI lineage: Eukaryota > Metazoa > Chordata > Actinopteri > Cyprinodontiformes > Rivulidae > Garcialebias > Garcialebias charrua. The sequence continues at coordinate 21,325 of JBBPBX010003929.1, read as the reverse complement.
GAGTCAGCAGGTCTCTGTAAGAAGGTAACTGCCATGGTATCCCTGAACAATGAGAAGTAGAGGTCACATTGTGAGCTGGCTCCGCATGGGGACAAGCCCAACAAGGTTCTTCCAAACCGTGGCGTGGCCAGACCTGATCCACGACTCGTGGGTTCAGTCTTATTCCGATTCCAAAAGAAACCCTCTTGAAAGGGCATTCACTCCGTAACTCAGTTCACTCGGAACCTGAGTCGCCCTGAGCAACAATAATCCTGGAGCGTACCAAGTGAGCATCCTCTGTGTCAGGCTGAGGAGGGCGTGGGATCTCGTCCCCCCTTCCCAGTCACTGAAGGACACTGTGGTTTGTTATCTGATTATGCCAGGACGTGCTGTCCCGCAATCAGACCTTTACCAAAGAAGTATTTTGCTGACAGGAATACGGCCAACAACTCTAGGAAGTTGATGTACAATCTTGCTTCCTGCTCATTCCAGAGGTCTTGGACATTCTGATTTCTGCAGACTGCCTCCTCATCCTGTTTCCGATGTGTCCGTCGTGATGATCACACGGGATGACACCTTACCTTACGGGACCCCTTCCGTGAACACAGACAGGTCGCCCCCAAGGTTCCGGGGCCCTCAGGCACTTTGAAATGATTCTAAATTTTTCTGCTCACCCAGATGGGGGCAGGTTGTTTTTGTTGGTTTAGCCATGTATGCAGGACCCGCATCTTCAGCAATGCATGTGGCACACATGGTATGGCTTCTGCCAAGAGGCCTAAAAGGTGTTGGCACGCTTACAGGGGAATCCGTTGATTCAGTTTAAACTTTTGCCAGCCAACGGCAAATCGAGGAAGCACGTTCCTCTGAGAGCCATGCCTTGTACCGGATGGTGTAGACCTACACTCCCAGAAATACGGTAATCCGTGATGGGGTCAGGTCACTCCTTCGTGGGTTTATGAGAAATCCGAGAGACTCCAGGTGAGAGATCACCCTGCAGGAGTGTGACTAGGCCTGCTTCCGGCCAAAAACCAGGAGGTCATCCAGGTAGTTCATAATCCTGACTCCTTGATTCCTAAGAGGGGTCAGGGTTGCATCCAGACATTTAGTAAATGTACGAGGAGCAGTCTTCAAACCGAAGGGTAAGACTTTGTATTTATAAGCTTTTCCTTCGAAGGCAAACCGGAGGAATTTCCTGTGCCTCCTCCAGATGCCCACATGGAAGCAGACGTCTTTCAAATCCACCGTACATGCGTAGTCTCCAGGTCCCACGGACTGGGGGACCTGCCGCAGTGTCAACATTTTGAACTTGAAAAATTCTTGTTTTCTTGCCCAGAGTCCTGAGATCCAACGCCGGTCTCAGGGATTCATCTCTTTTGGGCACCAGGAAGAACTTGAGCCTACAACGCATCTGTTGTGATGACCCGTTCATTTGTCAGACATACCCTCCAGGTCTGCGTGTGCGCCATGAGCCTGGGAGGGATGTCTAGCCGCTGCTTGCTTTATTTGAGTGCAGAAGGGATGGCCTTCGACCCCTCTCGCATACTCTGGAGCAGGCTGGTCTGCCCAGCAGAAGACATCGTGAGATCTGACTGTCTCAGGCAAAACTCGTGTGTCCCACTGCGGTTCGTAGTCTGACCTAGTAGGTTGTGTTTCACCAAAGTGGTGAGTCAAGAACCAGGGCAGTCTGTGCTCTGGTACTTTCATTCTTGTATATGCATGAAACAGTGTTTGTTTTTCATTACACATACAGTAGACGAGTTATTGTTTAGTGCGCACACACATACCACCAGCTCCTTGTAGCATTTTACAAGTGAAGTCTGGGCTCAAAAGGTCAGGTTCCCGTACTGCGTGAGCGGGCAAACCTGAGGCCCTGTTCCGTACCATTTTGGGACCAGGACACATTCAGTAGTCTGAGATTTTATTGTCGTGTGTGGATGGCAATTTATCTTTATTACACAAGGGTCTGAGTGTTCTTGTGTGTTTAAATGTTCCAAACCAGCTAGTCTGTGTTCCTTAAAAACACAGAAACTGGTGGTAAAAATTCGGCATTTTCTCTCCTTCTGTGAGTGAGAGCGCCTGTAATGGTGCAGGGGCATCTCAGACTTTCCTCTTATTTTGCTGGTGGCCCCTTGCAGCTCCTGTAGCTTTTCTGCCTGGTGGGCCTGCGATACCGAGGCCACTTGTCCTTGTCTATCTCGCAAGGGCCCCTCGGGCCCTGAGATGGTTAACGTCAGAGAGTCATCCATAGCCTCATGGGTGGATAAGCTCTCAGCGTCATCGATGTTTCGTCGTAGGCATAGGAAAACTACCAGGTAGCGCAGCTGAACAGGTAGCTGAAAATCCTCCTCCTGGACTGTGCTGGACAGAGAGTCTCCTTGTTAGCCGGGGCTAAACGTGGAGGTACTCGTGAGCCCACTAGCGGGACTAAGACGGGCCCTCGAGCGGCGTAGCATCGGTAAAAAACACTTAGTTATGCGATGAATTCTACCGTCGATTCGGCCGGACAGGATAGCGGAAAACGCAAAATATAAGAAGGTTAGCTAGCAAGCTATGCCAAGCATTTTCACATACCTTACGATGGAGTCCTTCATTGTCCGCTCGTAGCTACGCTAATCGTGTTAGCAGCGCTATCTTCCGCCACGTGTTGTCGTGGGTGCCCCTGGTTAGCCATGATAACTGTGGGAGCTAGCCAGATAGCAGCAGAGTTATTCCATTTCCATTCTCCTTTCTCCGGGGTCATCCGTGAAAAAAGCTTTGAGTGTCCTTGCGTGTAGCGTCCCTGAGCAGAACGGACAGGCCTCATGGGTGTCCGCTGCTGAAAAAGGGGGTATCCAGATCCGCTGAAGCAGGTTCGGGAGCCGGAGCTCACCGTCTGCCAGAGTTCCTCGTCCGAGGACGTCCTCTCGCCGAACTGCTCGGGGCTGCTGGCCTGTTAGCTTTGTTAGCTTAGCAGGTAGCATGCCTCGCAGTTGGCGTTCGCTAACCGAGCAGTAGAAAAACAAAAGAGAAAAAGGCACGGGAGCTGGGGCTCGCTGGCCTGCTGGTCTTCTTTGACTTTTGGGTTTTCGCATTACCTTCTCGGGAGCCGTGGCTGAGAAGAGTTAAGCCCGTTAGCAGTGCTAATGTCGTCCGGAGATGTCTCCTTCCTCGTGTCGCTTTCGCCGGCTAGCCTGTTACTTGTTAGCAGGGTAGCAATGTCGCGTAGTCAGCGACGTCGAAAGAAGCTGTCTGTGGAGAGAGGAGAAGAAAACTTCGGGGTGAAGGAAAAATGTGCCGGACCAGCTTTCGCCAGTCCAGCAGTCCGCAGGAAAAGATTCTCTGTATGCTCTGTGTAGGGAGCGAGCTCACCTCTGGTCGAGCGATGAAGATACAGAGAAGATCCGAGAAGAGTGTTTCAGGTTTAGTGAGGTGAAGGGCAAAAAGAGGAAGATGGACGGGCGTCAGCCGCTTAAATGTCCAGAGGGCGGGGCCTCTGGCGCGACGCTGACGCCGTAGCCGTTAAGGCGTGAGTGTATTACTTCAGGTAACCGCGCGGGGGCGCTGATTCCCATAGCAATCGTGTTGCACCGAGAGACCAACTGAAAGGGAACCACGTATGCACGGAGAGAACATGCAAACTCCACCCAGAAAGGCCCCCGGCTGTGATTTGAACCGGGGCGACCTGCTCGCTGAGAGACGGCAGCTCTACCAACTGTGCCACCGTGCCACCCTAAACATTGATCTAGAACGCATATCTTCTCTGGTCTGACACCATTACTTACAAATACCTTTGCCCAGATAGGATTTTCAAACCAGTTATATTTGTATAATAGCATATTGATGTGATTTTCTGATCATTATGCCTTATGTGGATTGCAGAGACTTGTTCCAAGCAGCATTCTGCCTTTTGGTTATTGAAACTTTTTCCTCACATTGGGCCTCATGCACGAACCGTTCGTACGCACAGATTTGTTCTTAAACTGTGCGTACGAGTGATTTAGGATCATTTGTGGCATTCAACAATGTTTTCGTATCCTACGATTTTTTTCAGATACGAACAAAATTTACGAGTGGTCCGGACCTGTCGTATATTTTACGAGCAGTCGGTCTGCTGTCATCCAGACGGAATTTCTCCACTAATAACTTCATATTTCGTTATTTAGAAAATATTTAGAGTTTAAAAAAGTCACGCACCACAATTGTTTTTGACAATAGGTTCTGTTTGAAGTCGAATTATAATTTTAAATGTAATAATGACTAACGGATTAAAGTATTTAAATTAAAATCAATTTGTTATCAATGCCGTTTTCTAACACTACAATATTAATATGAAGATCTCAAACTGAAACCAACTTAAATTATGAATTAATTTAAGTTTAATTTGTCTCGGTAACGCAGACTTCGGTAACGCAGACTTTACATTGACCTCCTCCTGTCGCAGTCATAGATCTCAGATAGCTCAATGAGAAGAGCGTTGCGTCGCAGTTCCGAACCTTATGGGTTCAATTCCCACATGGGACAACGTTTTTTTTCTCTCCTTTTAATTCATTCCAGATTTAAAAAACACAAGAAAACTATTTACAATACAACAAGAAATGAAGCATAAAGTCTTTTTAATCTGGAATGAATAAATAATCTAAAGAAAGAAGGAAAAAAAATAGTCATACCTTGTGGGAATCGAACCCACGAGGTCTCGATAAGGTTAGGAGCACCTAACGGCGCACTGCTTTACCCAGTAAGCCACCAGGACGCGTGCATATTTTAAGGTCCACATTTATTATAAACATACATTCTTTGGCTTTAGTTGGTCATTTACTCCCATGAGTGACGCTGCTAATAAGGACAGATTTTCTTTTCTCGATCAAGGAGAGCAGAACTTCAATCTCCGCACCTGTACAGTTCTTCTTTTTATTTTTCGCTGTCATTTTATGAACGGACCGTCCTGCTGTCAGAGGCAGGAAACGTAGCCTTATATGGTGTTTTGAGGGGTGGGGATTATGTAAATAACCTCTCCGCGTGCACGCGCAGGTTGATAGAACAGGTGGGATTCATCATATTTGCGCAGCCATTTACACACTTTTCCTGAGGATAGAAGAGTTTGTTGAATCTGACGTGGCATGTTCGTACGAACGCTTCGTACGAACAAAAGTAAGAGAAATTTAGGATAAAAATACGAACATGTTCGTGCATGAGGCCCATTGTACCAGACAAACACACTTCATCTTTACAACTTGCTGACACTCTGACAAACTGCTCAAATGACTGACTTGACAACAAATCACTTTTCTACTACTTGTTGATATTGATAAAATGTGTTTTACTTTAATCTTTTTCAACTAAAATAGAAAATTTATTTATTTAGAGATATTTTAACCCGCCTCCCCCAAAGGTTGTAGCTGTACTGGCTATCTGGCCTTACATATGATCTCTTACGTCTTTGTCAGTCTGTTAGCATGTTAATTGTGTGCATCTTTGTGAATCCTGATATTTGAGTAGGTATGCATGTGCTTATACCGGGACTCTTGGGTTGTCTTATAATAGGCTAATGATTCTTTTGCACCATCAGGGTAAGTATAATAAATTCAGTCAGGTGTGCTAATACCTCCGTCCCACCTGCTTTAAACTTGCTGGGACAGCGGCTTGTGGAACGCACAGGAAGCCAGCTGAACCCTGGGGGTCTTCATTGCATATTTAGATCTTCCTGAACCCCTGAGGTGAGTACAGTGCTCTGTTTGATCGGAAACTTACTGTCACTGCTGGCTTACTCTCAAACACCATCTGTGGGCTAAAGTATCCATACTGTGAGAATATAGTGTGTCTGTAAGCACACATTTACTGGTACATTTTTATGGATGGTAGCCAACTCAGCTTACATAGAAGGATCTTGCATCTGTGATCTTGAATGTGCCCTGTGTAATACATGCATGTGTGTAAGTTTTTGTGATATCAAAGCGCTGGTCAGAGGGAGGAAGCTGAAAGAGGCTGGTTTGTGTCATTCCCAGGATTATCAATGGCCACTGATGTTTCATCCCACTGCTCTTCACAAGTTCAGGAGTTCATAAGGGCATTATAATGCACTTACTCAGAGACCCAAATGGTTTTCTAAGAGTATCAAGTGTGAAGACGGATTTAAATGATAGAGGTAGGAGATTATGTTGATCCAAAACAAAGTTGAAAATAATTTAGGACAAGTTTCTCTAAAAGTTTGAGAAATTTGCAGCCAAGCTTGTGGATTGTCCATCATTGTCTTGAGTATGTTTTATTTAGGCTATGAGCAGGTTCTTTGTATGAAATTACTTCTGTGGTTGCACTGTACGTGTCCAAAGGGTGTGAAAACATTCCTGTTATCACTAAGGAAAACTCCCCCCGCTGTCATCAGATTGGGGGAAATATTATGAGTCTGTCTGCTGGCAAGAGTGCGTTACTCAGGGACAATCCCGCTGAGTTTATTTTTCTGAAACAGTAGACTTTTAGCTTCCACATCACAGACCACGATCCCTTATCCACAGCTAAGACCCCACTACTGGTTCTGCACAGGGAGCATTAAAATGAGGTGTATGAGAGAGCACTAAGAGTTTTTGTTTGTACAGGTTGCATATAAAGAAAAGGAGAATGACTTCCAGCATTTTAAAATCATTTTGATATCAGTACAACAACACGGACAATCTATTTTTAAAACCAAAAATGACAAGATTACTGTTTTTTATTTAGTCTGAACTGTCTGACGAATCGGTTCTTTTAAAAGAGTGATGATCTGTCCTTGCAGGCAGATGTTCCATTTACTGTCAAACTGTGTGCACTTTAAAATAAAGAAACTAAAGGACAACTTTCCCCAGACACACTAAAATAAACATTTCTAAGGTACAGTTCAGGTTATAGGTGAATATTGAAACAAATTATTGTAAAATCAACCAGCTCCTTGTTACAGCCACACACAAAAAAAATCCTTAAATGCAACAAATTAACATACATTTAACATCTACATTTTGATGTAGTGTGATTTGCAAAGGTGAGCACAGACGGCTAGAGAGCGCTAAAGCGCTAATCTGCTACAGCGGACCTAAACTATTTGTCAGCGTTTTTGTGGTTTGACTAACTTTTATAATTCATAAGCGGATTTGTGCTATTTTTATTTAAAATGCAGTACCGCTAATAACTAATTATCTATCAGTAAAAACGAAAAAACTTATTTACAAGCTCTTACGCTGGCTCTCATAGCTGCTTGTTTTACCTTTTTCCCCCTTGGTGATGGAGCAGAGAGGAGGGGGGAGGGAGCAGAGGGGAGAACAGACGCGGATCTACCATGTAGGCAAATTATGCCGTTGCCTGGGGATCCCAATCAGCAGGGGCCCCGCCCCGGCCAGTCACCTGCATCACTAACATTGCTCCTGCTTCTTAATGTACATTTAACATAAAAATAATTATAGTTACGATGAAAACGATCATTAAAAAACGCAATACAAAAACCGGTCGATTTCTATATCCCCCTGCTAAAAATTGACTATTCCATCTTGACATCTTCCGGGTCAGAGGTGAACTCGGGTGCTAACGCTCTGTGGCTAGCTGGTTGTGCTCGGTCTCTTCATAAATTATGGGAGAACCCCGCTGTATCAAGCTAAATTAATGCGGCCGGAGGATTGTATTCAGTGTTTTGTGTCAAACACTCGACGGTGAGTCGTTCGTTTTATGTATTTGGGTTCCTTTTATGAAATAGAAATGCGGTGGTGACACACCCATGTATTTGAGATTTAAAAGTGGTCTTAATGATTAAAAGATCATTCTCTTTTTGTTAATTTCGTGGCCGAATAGAATATATATACGTAAAGTATTAAATAAATCCTTTGATTTTTGTAATTTCATCCTTTTAGGATCATTTTAGTTACTTTTCATTAAATCTGTTGACTGCCTATAGAAATTTTGATAACAGTTTAGTCCTGTGTATAAAGTAATGCTAATTTTTGTTTTGTTTATGACCTTGTTTAGGTCAGGGTTTTTTTCACCCCCTGTTCCCACCCAGGATGGCAAGCTACCGGATCCCCGCAGCTGTGCGGTAGGACTTAAATTGCACCAAACTATTTGTTTTTTTCTGGACATATTACCCTGGATCATGAACTACAAACTACCAGATTATAGACCAGCTAGCACCAGACTCACCTCATCACCAGATGAAGAGCATCTCAGAGTGACCACAGCAGAAGTGAGAGGTAGTCTCAGAAGGATCAACCCTCATAAAGCAACCGGACCAGACAACATCCCAGGGAAAGTTCTGAAGGAATGTGCGGACCAGCTCTGTGAGGTGCTGGCTGACATCTTCACCACCTCACTTGCACTGGAGTCAGTTCCCACCTGCCTGAAGACCGCCACCATCATCCCAGTTCCAAAGAGCTCCACAGTGACTGGTCTGAATGACTATAGACCGGTGGCCCTCACCCCGATAGTCGCTAAATGTTTTGAGAAACTGGTCATGTCCCACATCAAGACAACCGTCAACATCAACGAGGATCCTCATCAGTATGCATACCGCGAGAACCGATCAACAGAGGACGCCATCTCCTCTGTGGTCCACACTGCTCTCACCCACCTGGATCAGAAGGACTCATACGTGCGTCTGCTCTTTGTGGACTTCACATCTGCCTTCAACACCATGATCCCCCAAACTCTGATAGACAAACTATCCACACTTGGACTAAGCCCCTCCGTTTGTAACTGGGTCTTAGACTTCTTAACAAACAGACCACAGTCCGTGAAGATCCACAACTTCTCCTCCTCCACCATTACCCTCAGCACTGGCTCTCCTCAAGGATGTGTGCTGAGCCCTCTGTTCACTCTGCTCACATATGATTGTACAGCCACACATCCAGGCTGTCATATTGTTAAGTTTGCAGATGATACAGCGGTGGTGGGATGCATCACAAACAATGATGAGTCCAGCTACAGACAGGAGGTGGAACACCTGGAGAGCTGGTGCAAAGAGAATAATCTTCACATGAATGTGAAGAAGACAAAGGAGATGATTGTGGACTTCAGAAGGAATATACACACCCATGCCCCACTGAACATAGGTGGATCTGCAGTGGAAGTGGTCTCCAGCTACAAATACTTGGGTGTACACTTGAATGATAACCTCAGCTGGAGCAACAACACCACCAGCCTGATCAAGAAAGGTCATCAGAGACTCTACTTCCTCAGACGGCTGAGACGAGCTGGTCTGAGCAGCCCAGTCCTCACCTCCTTCTACAGGTGTGCAGTGGAGAGCATCCTGTGCTCCAGCATCAATGTGTGGCATGGAGGCTGCACAGTTGCAGAGAGGAAAGCTCTACAGAGAGTGGTGAAGGCTGCACAGAAGTCTGTTGGAGTCAGTCTCCCCACCATCACAGACATTTACACCTCCAGATGCAGGAAAAGAGCCACCTGCATCATGAAAGACCTCACTCACCCAGCACACTCACTCTTTGCCCCACTCCCCTCAGGACGGAGGTTGAGGAGCATCAAATGTAGAACCACTAGACTGAGGAACAGCTTCTACCCTGAGGCTGTTAGACTCATGAATAAATAAATAATAAGAATAATCACTGCAAAATATCACATCATGCTGATGCTGATCTGTTTTCTTGTTGCTGTGTTCATTTGTGACCATCTGCTCATACAGACTCATGTTCGTGCTGCTGTTTATAATGATGTTTTTCTACTACATTAGGGCTTAGTGTATTACTAGTTGATGTTTTTCTTAGTTAATCCTAGATGTTATTACTGTTTTTCTCTTGCATTTGTTGTTGGATGTAACTGGGACCCTGTGTACATGATCTCGTTTTCATCACATGTACCACATGCGGTGCAAATGACAATAAAGACTCTCTGACTCTGACTCTCTGATTGATGGACCTTTAATCATCCGGGATTCAAGAACTGATTTAAAATAGAAAAAAAAAGAACTCTTGGGTGTAATCAGGGTCTGTTTTGTTGTGTGTATTTTGTCTATTGGTTATACTCAAAGAAAATGATTATTATTACAAACAATATTATTATAAATACCTTCCTGTCTATTGGTTATACTCAAAGAAAATGATTATTATTACAAACAATATTATTATAAATACCTTCCTAAGTCTATACAATACAAACAACTTAAAACTTGCTTCTTGTCTGATGGTGTTTTATTTTAGAATTAGCGGTTTAGAATTTAGCTTCCCCTAATTTTCATAAGACAATAGTGCTTTTGAAATTGCGGACCTAAATAAATAAATTTGTGCTTTAGAAATAGTGGAACTAATTTTTGGATTAGCGCTGCCCAGCACTGGTGATTTGACTGTCATTGAGTTTGCTTTATGTATCATAAATATGACATTTTTGTTTTGAAACCTGCAAAATATATATATTTTTCAGACAACTTGTTTTTTTGCCCATTTAAACCATTTTTTCATACCACAGTTACCCATAAAAAATGAGTCCTTACCTGTTTTCTTTACCGGTAATTATTTTTGGTTTTGAGCTTTAGATTTTTATGCTTTCTGTTTGCAGATTTAATTGCATATCCTTTCAAAGTGTTCTTATTGGCGCTGGTATCTAAACATGTTGATGAACTGTAATAAACTTACCAGAACCTAGAAGACAAAGTAAATATGTGTACCCATTAACAAAATAATAATTGTGCAACATTTCTATATAGGCCTTTTTAATTTTCCAAATATGCTCAGAATTAGTGTAAAAGGCTTAAATCTGACACATCTCTTGAAAAACATGTTTGTAACTGAATTAGTTTTGCCCTATGGCTTTAATAGTAGTACAGTATATTGTTTTAAATAAAGAAATAATTAGATAAAAAAAATACAGTTAAATTCTAATTGTTCATAGGCAATGAACCATAAATAAGCCTATTATAAACTGAAGACTGTCTGTTTTTTCCTTTTGTACCTGAGATGTTGATTCCAGATTGCTTTTGAAACAGATCCTTCATATTTTAAGACAATCGGCAAGAAACAAAACATAATTAATATAGTTAAACTCAGCAAGACTGAGAAAAGAGGCATTAGTAGTTTTTCCACACTTCAGAACTTATTAGTTAAATTTTTACAAAAGCTGCATGTATTCTGTAAATAATATGTATTTGATGAAAAACATATATGTGTAAATAAAATCTAATGTGAAAAACAGCCCTCGGTGGTTACTGCCTGGCTTTGTTGATATTGGGTTTTGTGGTGAAGGATGGCGTCGGCACCAAGCAGCAGCGCCGCTTTCTTTGCCGAGCATATGGGTGATCTATCTGGTCCCATCAAAACAAAACGACTGGGTTGACTTTCTCATGCACATGTGGAAAGCATTGGGTCACACTCAGAAACAACACTCGTGCACACATTTGCTAGGCCATGCTCTAAAAACAGGGAGGAAAGAGGTAAACGGACCATCCAAAGATGACTATTCCTCTAAAGCTCTGATTGCACAAACAATTTTTCCAAAACAGCATTTTCCTCTGACTTTTTCCTCTTAATGTTTTCTCTGCAGTTTGGAGATCTACTTCTTGTTTTTATTAGGCAGGTTATTGTAGATCAGTGTCCATTAGCATTGCATATTTGTTAATTTCAGTTTATATATGCTCACTACTATTTTCCTATTCATTCCTATTTCCATTCAGCCATTTATGCAAGGAATATATTTTTCATTTTATAGCACCCCCCCCCCCCCAATATGCCAATGTTTATAACAGCCATTCCTGTAATTCAGAAAGAACTCTCCTAATTATTGTTTGAAATTAATTTTAATAAATATTATAGTTTAGAAGATACAACAAAATTTGTGTGAAGCTAGTTTGCCTAACGATTTGCTTAGGTACATCTTTCAAGTTTTAAGATAATTACTTTTTCAATTACAAAATACAGTAATTACTTTTTCTTGGTAACATAAAATCTGTATAGAATGTAGATTTTTGATGGGGGTGGATTTACTGTGATCAATCACAAAACAGTGGCAGGGCTCCAGGGGTGGATGAGATTCGCCCTGAGTTCCTTAGGGCTCTGGATGTTGTGGGGTTGTGTTAGCTTATGCGACTCTGCAATATCGCGTGGATATCGGGGGCAGTTCCCTTGGATTGGCAGACTGGGGTGGTGGTTCCTCTATTCAAAAAGGGGGACCGTAGAGTGTGTTCCAACTATAGGGGGATCACACTCTTAAGCCTCCCTGGTAAGGTCTATTCAGGGGTTCTGGAGAGGAGGGTCCGTCGGATAGTCGAACCTCGGATTCAGGAGGAACAGTGTGGTTTTCGTGCTGGTCGTGGAACACTGGACCAGCTCTACACCCTCAGCAGGGTCCTGGAGGGTACGTGGGAGTTTGCCCAACCAGTTTACATGTGCTTTGTGGACTTGGAGAAGGCATTCGACCGCGTCCCTCGGGGGGTTCTGTGGGGGGTACTCCGGGAGTATGGGGTACCAGGCCCATTGAGCTTGGTCCGCATTGCCGGCAGTAAGTCAGGCTCGTTTCCAGTGAGAGTTGGACTCCGCCAAGGTTGCCCTTTGTCACCGATTCTGTTCATAACTTTTATGGACAGAATTTCTAGGCGCAGCCAAGGTGTTGAGAGGATCCGTTTTGGTGGCCTTAGAATCGCTTCTCTGTTTTTTGCAGATGATGTGGTCCTATTGGCTTCATCAGGTCGTGATCTACAGCTTTCGCTGGAGCGGTTTGCAGCCGAGTGTGATGCGGCCGGGATGAGGATCAGTTCCTCCAAATCCGAGGCCATGGTCTTGAGCCGGAAAAGGGTAGAGTGCCCTCTCCAGGTCGGGGAGGAGGTCCTGCCCCAAGTGGAGGAGTTTAAGTATCTCGGGGTCTTGTTCACGAATGAGGGAAAACTGGAGCGTGAGATCGATAGGCGGATAGGTGCAGCATCCGCAGTGAAGCGGGCGCTGTACCGGTCTGTCGTGGTGAAGAGAGAGCTGAGTCAAAAGGCAAAGCTCTCAATTTACCGATCGATCTACGTTCCCACCCTCATCTATGGTCATGAGCTTTGGGTTGTGACCGAAAGAACAAGATCTCGGATACAAGCGGCTGAAATGAGTTTTCTCCGCAGGGTGTCTGGACTCTCCCTTAGAGATAGGGTGAGAAGCTCAGTCATCCGGGAGGGACTCGGAGTAGAGCCGCTGCTTCTCCACATCGAGAGGAGCCAGTTGAGGTGGCTCGGGCATCTGGTTAGGATGCCTCCTGGACGCCTCCCTGGTGAGGTGTTCCGGGCATGTCCCACCGGGAGGAGACCCAGAGGAAGACCCAGGACACGCTGGAGGGACTATGTTTCTCGGCTGGCCTGGGAACGCCTTGGGATTCCCCCAGAGGAGCTGCTCCAAGTGGCTGGGGAGAGGGAAGTCTGGGCCTCCCTACTTAGGCTGCTACCCCTGCAACCCGACCCCGGATAAGCGGTCGAAAATGGATGGATGGATGGAATCACGAAAAATTTGCAGACAGCCAATAGTAGGTTTCACAAAATTTGCGATACAGAAAAAAAATTAAGCTGAATGTGGCTAAGTAGAATCCAGGGAATATAGGGATATGCCAACAAAGTTCATGCTCAATCATCCAGGTATCAAATCTAATAATTCTCAGTCAGGTCATGTGGACCAGACTGAGAATTATTAGATGGGGATATGCCATTAAATAGTGTGACTTATGTCTAAAAAAAGCTAAGTCTGGTCCTCTGGACATTCAAAAAACAAAACAAAACAAAGCAAAAAAAAAACTGTAGAAACGTTTCGTCTTTCGTCCGAAAGACTTCCTCAGTCTGAGCTGCTGTATTCAGCTCAGTCTCTCACAATGGATCAACCAGTTGGCTGATGACAGCCGAAACCAGCTGCTCACATGATCAAGGAGGACCATCAGCCTGACGATGGATCGTTAGCACCCTGATGGTTGTTTGCTATTCACAGAGGGCTGAGTGATACTAGCAATAACAGCATTGTAAGAGGGGGACAGTTGAACCCGGAGGCCTCCACCCCTGTTTAATGATGGACGGTTTCTTTTCACAAAGATGGCCTCCTTTACTCCTCTCTCAAACCATTGTTCCTCTCTATCAAGGATGTGAACATCTTCATCCCTGAAAGAGTGACCGCTGGCCTGGAGATGAGTGTAGACTGCAGAGTCCTGACCTGATGATGTTGATCTTCTGTGCTGGGCCATCCTTTTGGCCAGTGGCTGTTTAGTTTCCCCGATATAAGACTGATCACAGCCCTCCTGACACTGAACAGCATACACAATATTACTCTGTTTGTGCCGGGGGACTGGATCTTTGGGATGAACCAGTCTTTGCCGTAATGTATTTTGGGGTTTAAAAGCCACTGGGACGTTGTGTTTAGAAAATAAACGTCTCAATGTCTCTGAAACTCCCGCAACATACGGAATGACCACTGGTCTGGGTCTGGGTTCCTTCTTTTCACCTGATGGCTGGCTGGAGTCCTGTTTGGGTTTCTTCTCTGCTTTCAGGAAGGCCCAGTTAGGATATCCACATTTCTCTAGAGCCTGTTTTGTGTGTGATTTCTCCTTCTGTCTGGCTGCTGCGTTAGTGGGGACGCTGTCTGCTCTGTGATACAGAGTCCTGATGACTCCTAACTTGTGCTCCAGAGGGTGATGGGAGTCAAACTGTAAATACTGGTCTGTGTGGGTGGGTTTGCGGTACACCTCAGTTTGCAAATTCCTCTATCAGAAACTGAGACCTCACAGTCCAAGAAAGCCAACCTGCCATTTTTTACATCTTCTCGTGTGAACTTGATATATTTATCCACAGAGTTGATGTGATCAGTGAAATGTTGGACTTCCTGAGATTTAATTTTAACCCAGGTGTCGTCAACATACCTGAACCAATGACTTTGTGGTCTCCCTGAAAAGGACGTCAAGGCTCTCTTTTCTACCTCCTCCATGTACAGTAGTGCTGTGCGATATGACGATATATATCGTGGGGATGATAGAAACGTGTCTATCGTGCTACTTTCCTTCTATCGTCTCTATCGTGATTAGGGTTGGGCATCGAGAATCGAGAATCGTTCGGAACCGGGACTAACTGTCCGGTTTTCCCGGAATCGTTCAAAATATTAATTTGCGATTCCTATTTTCGATGCTAGTTAGCCGACCGGAAGTAGCGCCGCCGAAAACCAACGAAGAAGAATCCACCGGAAGTGTGCATCTGTTATCGAAAGCGTACTAATTAATAAAAAATGAGCAGTCAGGTCAGTGCAGCACTTGCAATAATTTTCTATCATGCAAAGGAGGGTGGAGAAGTAAAATAGTGTCCCGTCTTTGACGCGCTCCACCGGATTATTTTCGCTTCGTATCCGACCGGAAGTGCAGAGTGGTCCGTCTGCAAAACGCTCCGCCGGACTTTTCGCTAATCGCTACCTCTTCGGCTCCATCAGGTAAATAAATAAACTATAAACTACATCTCATACCAACATTAAGGCAGCTAACAAGTTATACTCCGCTTAAAGCGGTAAGTCAGCTCAAATACAAACACGATGCTAACGTTAGCTCGTTTTTTTTCTTAGACAAACGACCTGAAATGGCTTCAGTGTTCACCAGTGACTGTCCAAGGTAAAAACGTCAGTGTGACTAAATGAATAATGCCACAAAACAGTTACAGAATATGTTGTGAAAAGCTTGCATCCCTTTTCAGATGTGGATTCAACTCCTGCCATGGATTGCACTTACATTGCACTCAAATCCAACACTTATTAACATTCTTAATCCATTTAAAGTTCTCTGTGTCTTTTAAAATGTCTTAATGTCTCTAGTTTTCAGTATTATAATTGTGTGAATGCCAACAAGGCATTCACACTATAGAGATTGTGTTTATATTTATTGTGTGAATGCCAACAAGGCATTCACACTATAGAGATTGTGTTTATATTTATTGTGTGAATGCCAACAAGGCATTCACACTATAGAGATTGTGTTTATATTTATTGTGTGAATGCCAACAAGGCATTCACACTATAGAGATTGTGTTTATATTTGTGTGAATGCCAACAAGGCATTCACACTATAGAGATTGTGTTTATATTTATTATTATCTACAGTTTATAGATGTTACTATCTTCATTCCGTACGTTTTTTGGCATGTAACTACTCGCACAGTTTTGGTGCGATTTCAACAATTCATATATCAAAATGTTCAGCTCATTTAGGACAATCCGGCTATGACTTTTGGTAATGCTGCAACTTTAGCTTTTTGAGATATTCAGCCTTTTCGGCCATCTTTTTCCCATTGAAAATGAATGGAGCTAAAATGAAATGGCCGTTTGGGAGCTTTATCATATCCTAAATCTTACCAAATTTGGCAGACTCATCACTCAGACATGGGGGAGTAAAAAATGATCAAAACCTCATGTTTTCATATATGATGAAGGGGCGTGGCCTGGCCTCAAAGTTAGGTATCTCGCCATGAAAAACGAAACACTAATAGCACCTACACGAAAACTGTCTAATACATCAAACCTTCAGTGATTGACCCACAACCAGTCCCCTGCAATACTGAATGGTCAAATCATGACATTAATTAAGCCACGCCCCCTCACAACAGGAAGTGTACAGTTGTACATTGAACGTCCCGATCGGACACCTGTTACCTAATCAGCGTGACGGTCTGTCCAGTGACCAAAGACATGTTGCTGTAACAAGCTTTCCAACACTGACCGTTTTGGGTGGAGCATGTGGGCGTGGCAATATGGCGAATCAGACGTAACGCCATCACAAACGAAACACTAATAGCACCTACACGAAAACTGTCTAATACATCAAACCTTCAGTGATATACCCACATCCGGTCCCCTGCAATACTGACTGGTCAAATCATGACAATAATTAAGCCACGCCCCCTCACAACAGGAAGTGTACAGTTGTACATTGAACATCCCGATCGGACACCTGTTACCTAATCAGCGTGACGGTCTGTCCAGTGACCGAAGACATGTTGCTGTAACAAGCTTTCCACGACTGGTTGTTTTGGGTGGAGCATGTGGGCGTGGCGATGTGGCGAATCAGACGTAACGCCGTCACAATACGTTTGGCCTTTTGGGAGCTTTATCATATCCCAAAACTCACCAAATTTGGCAGACTCGTCAGGACTGGTGAAAAATTACATATTTTGGGGGCGTGGCCAAAATTGCAACAGAAAGGGCTCAAGAGCGCCACCTAGAATATTTCAAATTACCCTCCGCATTGGCCTTAGTTTCACGTAGGATCATGAAATTTGGTACACCTCCCCGATTCACCAAGGCGCATAGAAAACCCTCTAGCACCAACGTGCGATGAAAGGAAAGGCGACCTTTTCGGCCATTTTTATCCCATTGAAAATGAATGGAGTTAAAATGAAATGGCATTTTGGGGGCTTTTTCATATCCCCAAACTCACCAAAATTGGCAGACTCATCAGGACTGGTGAACGATTACATATTTTGGGGGCGTGACCAAAATTTCAAAAGAAACGGCTCAAGAGCGCCACCTAGAAAATTTCAAACTACCCTCCGCATTGGCCTTAGTTTCACGTAGGATCATGAAATTTGGTACACTTGTCCAATTCACCAAGACGCACAGAAAACCCTCTGGCGTCAACGTTGTACGATAAATGGGAAGGCGGCCATTTTGGAATGTGGACCAAATTGGGTGCACGCATTAGGTGCCGAACGGGTACGGGAAAGGCACGAGAGTGTTTCGGGGTGGACCAGCTCGACTTCCCGCGGTCGCCGCGAGAAGGGCGGAGCGGCGCTAAGGCATTCACACGTGCATTTTCGCAGGAAATGCGGTTTTTCTAGTTATTATTATTATCTACAGTTTATAGATGTTACTATCTTCATTCCGTACGTTTTTTGGCATGTAACTACTCGCACAGTTTTGGTGCGATTTCAACAATTCATATATCAAAATGTTCAGCTCATTTAGGACAATCCGGCTATGACTTTTGGTAATGCTGCAACTTTAGCTTTTTGAGATATTCAGCCTTTTCGGCCATCTTTTTCCCATTGAAAATGAATGGAGCTAAAATGAAATGGCCGTTTGGGGGCTTTATTATATCCTAAATCTCACCAAATTTGGCAGACTCATCACTCAGACATGCAGGAGTAACAAATGATCAAAACCTCATGTTTTCATATATGATGAAGGGGCGTGGCCTGGCCTCAAAGTTAGGTATCTCGCCATGAAAAACGAAACACTAATAGCACCTACACGAAAACTGTCTAATACATCAAACCTTCAGTGATTGACCCACAACCAGTCCCCTGCAATACTGAATGGTCAAATCATGACATTAATTAAGCCACGCCCCCTCACAACAGGAAGTGTACAGTTGTACATTGAACGTCCCGATCGGACACCTGTTACCTAATCAGCGTGACGGTCTGTCCAGTGACCAAAGACATGTTGCTGTAACAAGCTTTCCAACACTGACCGTTTTGGGTGGAGCATGTGGGCGTGGCAATATGGCGAATCAGACGTAACGCCATCACAAACGAAACACTAATAGCACCTACACGAAAACTGTCTAATACATCAAACCTTCAGTGATATACCCACATCCGGTCCCCTGCAATACTGACTGGTCAAATCATGACAATAACTAAGCCACGCCCCCTCACAACAGGAAGTGTACAGTTGTACATTGAACGTCCGGATTGGACACCTGTTACCTAATCAGCGTGACGGTCTGTCCAGTGACCAAAGACATAGTGTTGTAACAAGCTTTCCAACAATGACTGTTTTGGGTGGAGCATGTGGGCGTGGCGATGTGGCGAATCAGACGTAACGCCGTCACAATACGTTTGGCCTTTGGGGAGCTTTATCATATCCCAAAACTCACCAAATTTGGCAGACTCGTCAGGACTGGTGAAAAATTACATATTTTGGGGGCGTGGCCAAAATTGCAACAGAAACGGCTCAAGAGCGCCACCTAGAATATTTCAAACTACCCTCCGCATTGGCCTTAGTTTCACGTAGGATCATGAAATTTGGTACACCTCCCCGATTCACCAAGGCGCACAGAAAACCCTCTGGCACCAACGTTGTACGATGAAAGGAAAGGCGACATTTTCGGCCATTTTTATCCCATTGAAAATGAATGGAGCTAAAATGAAATAGCATTTTGGGGGCTTTTTCATATCCCAAAACTCACCAAAATTGGCAGACTCATCAGGACTGGTGAACGATTACATATTTTGGGGGCGTGGCCAAAATTTCAAAAGAAACGGCTCAAGAGCGCCACCTAGAAAATTTCAAACTACCCTCCGCATTGGCCTTAGTTTCACGTAGGATCATGAAATTTGGTACACTTGTCCAATTCCCCAAGACGCACAGAAAACCCTCTGGCGTCAACGTTGTACGATAAATGGGAAGGCGGCCATTTTGGAATGTGGACCAAATTGGGTGCGCGCGTTAGGTGCCGAACGGGTACGGGAAAGGCACGAGAGTGTTTCAGGGTGGACCAGCTGGACTTCCCGCGGTCGTCGCGAGAAGGGCGGAGCGGCGCTAAGGCATTCACACGTGCATTTTCGTAGGAAATGCGGTTTTTCTAGTTATTATTATTATCTACAGTTTATAGATGTTACTATCTTCATTCCGTACGTTTTTTGGCATGTAACTACTCGCACAGTTTTGGTGCGATTTCAACAATTCATATATCAAAATGTTCAGCTCATTTAGGACAATCCGGCTATGACTTTTGGTAATGCTGCAACTTTAGCTTTTTGAGATATTCAGCCTTTTCGGCCATCTTTTTCCCATTGAAAATGAATGGAGCTAAAATGAAATGGCCGTTTGGGGGCTTTATTATATCCTAAATCTCACCAAATTTGGCAGACTCATCACTCAGACATGCAGGAGTAACAAATGATCAAAACCTCATGTTTTCATATATGATGAAGGGGCGTGGCCTGGCCTCAAAGTTAGGTATCTCGCCATGAAAAACGAAACACTAATAGCACCTACACGAAAACTGTCTAATACATCAAACCTTCAGTGATTGACCCACAACCAGTCCCCTGCAATACTGAATGGTCAAATCATGACATTAATTAAGCCACGCCCCCTCACAACAGGAAGTGTACAGTTGTACATTGAACGTCCCGATCGGACACCTGTTACCTAATCAGCGTGACGGTCTGTCCAGTGACCAAAGACATGTTGCTGTAACAAGCTTTCCAACACTGACCGTTTTGGGTGGAGCATGTGGGCGTGGCAATATGGCGAATCAGACGTAACGCCATCACAAACGAAACACTAATAGCACCTACACGAAAACTGTCTAATACATCAAACCTTCAGTGATATACCCACATCCGGTCCCCTGCAATACTGACTGGTCAAATCATGACAATAATTAAGCCACGCCCCCTCACAACAGGAAGTGTACAGTTGTACATTGAACGTCCCGATCGGACACCTGTTACCTAATCAGCGTGACGGTCTGTCCAGTGACCGAAGACATGTTGCTGTAACAAGCTTTCCAACACTGACCGTTTTGGGTGGAGCATGTGGGCGTGGCGATGTGGCGAATCAGACGTAACGCCGTCACAATACGTTTGGCCTTTTGGGAGCTTTATCATATCCCAAAACTCACCAAATTTGGCAGACTCGTCAGGACTGGTGAAAAATTACATATTTTGGGGGCGTGGCCAAAATTGCAACAGAAAGGGCTCAAGAGCGCCACCTAGAATATTTCAAACTACCCTCCGCATTGGCCTTAGTTTCACGTAGGATCATGAAATTTGGTACACCTCCCCGATTCACCAAGGCGCACAGAAAACCCTCTGGCACCAACGTTGTACGATGAAAGGAAAGGCGACCTTTTCGGCCATTTTTATCCCATTGAAAATGAATGGAGCTAAAATGAAATAGCATTTTGGGGGCTTTTTCATATCCCCAAACTCACCAAAATTGGCAGACTCATCAGGACTGGTGAACGATTACATATTTTGGGGGCGTGGCCAAAATTTCAAAAGAAACGGCTCAAGAGCGCCACCTAGAATATTTCAAACTACCCTCCGTATTGGCCTTAGTTTCACGTAGGATCATGAAATTTGGTACACTTGTCCAATTCACCAAGACGCACAGAAAACCCTCTGGCGTCAACGTTGTACGATAAATGGGAAGGCGGCCATTTTGGAATGTGGACCAAATTGAGTGCACGCACTGGGTGCCGAACGGGTACGGGAAAGGCACGAGAGTGTTTCGGGGTGGACCAGCTCGACTTCCCGCGGTCGCCGCGAGAAGGGCGGAGCGGCGCTAAGGCATTCACACGTGCATTTTCGCAGGAAATGCGGTTTTTCTAGTTATAGTTACTATCTTCCGTCCGTACGTTTTTTGGCACGCTACTCCTCCTAGAGTATTTGTGCCATTTCAACGATTCATATATC
>JBBPBX010003928.1:57914-72045 GCA_038048925.1 Garcialebias charrua | reverse complement strand
TATATATATATATATATATATAATCACATGTGTTTGATCATCAAGATGGCGCCCGTGTACATGGCTTGCAATCCACCTCTGCTGACAGTGTTCGGATTTTTTGTTTCTTTTTCATCTGGGACATAAACACTTACCTCCCGACTGTCTGTATTTTAACGACTCGCGGCCATCAGGTCGTTGTGGTGGTGGATTATTAACAATATTCAAATCAACTTTTGACTGTAAACAACTACCCATCCCTGTTTCCTGCTCCAGTTTTGAGCTGACTGTCTTTGAACTAGGCCATTTGCCTGTGACTTTATGCGCACTCGTCTACCGTCCACCTCGGTCTAAGGATTTCTTCAATGAATTTTCTGATTTCTTGGCTGAAATCAAACCAAAATATGATTGTGTAGTCATTATTGGTGATTTTAATTTGCACGTGTGCTGTCATGAGAAGCCCTTGGTTAAGGATTTATTTGATTTATTGGACTCATTCAATTTAAATCAGCATGTAAACGGTCCCACCCAAGAGCGCGGACACACACTGGCCCTTGTATTAACTCGTGATGTGACCGTTACTAATCTTGAAATCGGTGACAATGTGTTTTCGGACCACATGCCAGTCCGGTTCGAGTTCACCCTCCCCCATCTAACTCCTAAGCCATGCATTCCAGCTCGTGGCAGCCGGGCCATTAACCATTTCACTGCCGTGCGTTTCACTGATGTTTACAACTCTGAAATGATAATTCAGCCCCCGGTGTTTCTCTCCACCACTGAGGAGCTGACATCCCAGTTCAACGCTGTCTGTTTAAAGGCTCTGGATCATGTTGCTCCTGTTAAAACTAGAAAATCAAAACTCAGAGCAAAACCTTGGCTGAATGACGTCACCAAGGCTGTTAGGCAACAAAGCAGGAGGGCGGAGCGCAAATGGAGAAAAGACAGGCTGCAGGTCTCTTTTCAAATACTAAAAGAGAGTTGGCGCCGTTATCAGAAAGCAGTGAAAACTGCTAAATCCCAATTCTTTTCAGATATCATTGCCTCAAACTCTCACAATCCACAAGTTCTGTTCTCCACCCTAAACTCTGTTCTCCACCTCACTGAACCATCACCCCTGGAAGCCTCGACTGAGCTGTGCGAGAACTTCTTACATATCTTTTTAGAAAAAATTGCGACCACCCAGGCTCTCATTTCTCCTCCAACTCCTGATCCATCCATCTCACCTCAATCTGTTGCTGTATTTGACCATTTTGGACCAATCTCTGTCTTCTATAGAGCAGGTCATGTGCAACCTGAAACCATCTGGTTACCCCTTTGATGTGGTCCCCCCTCAGCTACTAAAGGAGGTTTTTCCTACTCTAGGCCCCTCCATTCTTGCTATTGTAAATAGCAGTTTATCCACTGGTGTGGTGCCAAAAACATTAAAACATGCTGCTGTTCAACATATCCTTAAAAAACAAACCTTGACCCTTCAGTATTATCCAACTTCAGGCCTATCTCCAGACTCCCATTTGTTTCTAAACTTCTAGAGAAAATAGTCGAGTCCCAGTTGAAGTGCTTCCTGGAGGATCACGCTATCCTTGAGTTATTCCAATCTGGCTTTAAACCGCTCCACAGCACTGAAACTGCCTTACTGACGGTTTTTAATGATGTCTTCTTATCCACAGACACTGGTGACTCTGTGCTGCTTGTCCTATTGGACCTTACATCCACTTTTGACACCATCGACCATGAGATCCTTATTGCTAGGTTGGAGCAGTGGGTGGGCATCACAGGGTCAGCCCTCAATTGTTCAGATCCTACCTCACTGACAGGTCCTTTTGTGGTTCCATCAACAATTTTAGTTCTGCAGTGGCGACACCTAAATGTTTTTTTTTTGCCTGGGTCCATCCTGGGTCCTCTCCTATTCTTCTTATACCTGCTGCCACTTGGTGCTATTTTCCGGAAACACAACATACCTTTCCACTTCTACGCCGATGACTGTCAAATTTACTTCCCCCTAAGACACAATGGTACATGCTCTATTCAACCTCTGCTCGACTGCCTGGCTGACATCAGGGACTGGATGGCTTTAAATTTCTTAAGTTTCAATGAAAAGAAGTCTGAAGCCATGTTGTTCCCTCCCAATGACACAAACTCGAACCACGCACTGCATTGACCTTTCTGCTTTAGCCCTGTCTGAAAAACAAAAAGTCACAAATCTGGGAGTGATAATGGACCCTTCCATGAAAGTCAACAGTCATGTAAATATGATAGTTAAATCCTGTTTTTTTCCAGCTGAGGCGACTGTCTAAGCTGAAGCCCATATTATCAAAAAATAACATGGAGACAGTAATTCACACATTTATTACATCTAGGCTTGATTACTGCAATTCACTCCTGTTTGGTATCAGTCAGACCACCATTGCATGATTACAACTGACCCAGAATGCAGCATCCCGATTTTTAACCAGTACAGTACAGGCAAAAGAGAGCACATTACACCAGTCTTGGCCTCCCTACACTGGCTACAGGTTCATCTTCGAATACAGTTCAAAAATCTCCTGCATGTCTACAAATCGCTGAATAGTCTCGCCCCCGCCTATCTCTCTGATTTGCATGTCCCACCACGTGCTCTGAGGTCAGCGGACCAGTTACTTTTAACAGTTCCAGGAACTCGTCTTAAATGCAGAGGTGACAGGGCCTTCTCTTTAGCAGGCCCAAGACTTTGGAATGAGTTACCTCTGCTCATCAGACAGGCCCCCTCCCTCTCGGTTTTCAAATCTTGTTTAAAGACCCATTACTATTCTGTTGCTTTCAACACCAGCTAATCTGTGTTCAGTCGTTATATTTATTATCTGCAATGTTTTTATGTCTATTTTTTGTATTTCATCGTGTGTGTTGCCGGTTGTTTGTTTGTACAGCACTTTGGTTGGCCTTGTTGCTGTTTTAAGTGCTCTATAAATAAAGTGGTATAGTATGGTATCATTAAAAATAGATAGCTGATAACATAACTTGAACATGAGTAATCATTCATTGCCTTCTTGACGTGACTTGCAATTAAACATCAAATTTGTTTCATCTGAATCTTCTGAAGTGATGAAAAGGAAAAAGCTAAGCAAATGGGCTGTCCACATAGCTTCCTGAATTCTATTTTTTAAAAGCATTAAAAGGTAATGCCGTGACTGCTGATAGAAAGTGGCTTCCATTTAGAGAGTGAAATCATGGCTCAGTATTAATCTGACTGATTACACCCATCACTGCCTTTTGGAGTGTGACCACATGACCAGTAACACAAAGTAAATTGATTTGGATGCTTCAGTTCCACCCTAATATTACAATAAGTAATGCTCACCAGTGCTCTGTAACAAATTAGAAGGACAAAACCACTTCATCCAGTCAGTCAGACATTTTCACTAAGACCCCACCTCAAAGCCTGGGGCAGCTCTGCCTTCCTAAGCTCATCCCTTTCATTTCACATGTCTTTCTGCCCCTCAGTGGGGAAACCATGCAAAAACATTTTGGTCTTGTTTTAAAGGCATTGCTTGGTTGTGACACATATTTAGGTAGGTTATTGGCAGCTAACTGGGTTAAAACCCACATCTCATGGCAGATTTTTTATTAATTTTTTTGTCTGTAGGGGAAACTTTAGAATGATTTTTAGAGGATGGAGCAGGAAAGAAAACATGGAGGACATCGAAAGGAGGAATTAAAAAAGACATTATTATTAGGAGGAATGTGTGGGTGGGTGAATACTAATTAAAGTTATTTGCCAATGCCACGTGTAAATAAAGAGGACTGCAACAAACCTTGAAATGATTGGTATCACTTCCAATTCTAGCCTTTTAAGTCAGCCATTATTTTAGCACATTTTTCACACAGTTTGACTTTTCAAGGCAGAGGAAAACCATCTAATGGTTGATGTAAATTATCTTTTTATGTGTTTTCTAGTTTTGTTCATGGCTGTTTTAGATTTAGCTTAATGTAGCCTATGCAAGGTTGTGCTCACTTCCTTTTTTGTAACCATTTTTTGCACCCTTCTCTTTAAGCCAGTACCTTATTTGTATATGCGAGTCTTAATGTGAGTGTATTTTATGATGAAAATTACAGCTTAGCAAAAGGGAAAGTTTGCTCACAACCTTTAAAGCTTCAGTATGTAGCTTTTTTTTATAAACATATTTCTTCACTCTGTCACTACCTCCTGACAGACTGATGTTAGCTAATCTCTGAAAAAAAAAAAAATTGTCCCCTTGCTTCTCCAGGTGGTAAATAAGTATTTCTAAAAAGAAAAGGTGACACGCCATTTTCCAGCCAATAAAAACAGAGTTTGTAACCAGCCAATAAAAACAGAGCTTGAATTTGAATCAGCCAATAAAAACAGAGCTTGAATTTGAATCAGCCAATAAAAACAGAGCTTGAATTTGAATTTCAGCAGACCATGGGAGAGCAGAGCCATATATGGCTCTGAGGGGGAGGGATCAGAATGCTTTGCCTGTTGAAAATATTTCTAAGTGCTACAGTTCTACAGAAACTGCAGACTGAACCTTTAAGGTCAATGCAAGAAAACAATTGTTTTAGGTTGTGCTAGAAATACAGTTATGCATTACTTTTGTTTAAGAACATAGATTGTTTTTGAATTTCATTTATAGTAGTAAATAAATGACTAATTTTAAAGTAATCTGCTTTAATTTTGAGTTAGATGTAAAAAAGTTAGCTGCTAGCTTTGCTAAACACAAGAGGGCAGCAAAGCCCAAATAATTTATGTTGTTTGTCTCATCTAAAAGGGACACTTTTTAATATTTCTATATTTTTAACTAAGAGAGTAATAATATTTTGGCTGTAAGGTCTGCAGTATCATCCTGAAGCTGAGTAGATAATGTATCTGAAGCTTAAAGATACTTTTATTGTATCTGGGTCACATTGAAACAATGCAAACCGCAGCCATGTGCCTGTTGAGAACAAAGCCATGGCCATGTAACATTTAGAGGTTATGAAATAAGAAAACCCAGTTCATGCATGAACTGGGTTTTCTTTTATTTCATAACCTCTAAATCATCCAAAGAGTTCAACCACTGCACATTCAGTGCTCTTTCTGCCTGGACACTGTTGTGCATGTAGAGGTCAAAAGGCTCCTGCTCCTTTTTGGCAACATTAATAATGGAGTTCACAAAATCAGATTTTAGCCAAATTTAGCAACATATGTAAAATTTGACATTAATCCAATAATAATAAAAATGCAATGTCTTTCAATAGACCAAATGAATCTTTTTTTTTTATAATACAAAAACCATCCAAATCAAGGTACAGTATACAAGATCAGTTTTAACGGACAATATTTACTTTGTGTAGAGTTTGAGCAATAAAAATAGTCAGTAAATAAGATCATTATGAAGCATTTTGCCACCTTCAACTAATCTACTGATGATCACAGTTATTCTTATAATTACTACTAAATGATCTGATGAACTTGATTTGATGCTTTGCACTTTTTATTCTATATTGCATGCATTTTTCTTCTAGTAGTAGTAGTAGTTTTGCTCTGACTGTGCATTACGTGTCCATGGCCTTGTGCCTAGAAAATGGTGGAAAACGTCCAATAGTCATCACCCTTTGAGCCAACACTCCTCCGTTGTAGTAGCAGTTGTGTGAACTTCTGGTGCATAAGATATAGGACACTTTGGCAGTGGACTTTATTGTGACTGGATGGGAGCAGGTGCTTGTGGTCTTCCTTTGGCTATCAAAGTGTGAGTTTTGTTGCAAAAATATCAAACTAAATGTTTGCTTTGGAACAATAATTGTGTTATTTGCGCACAGACTTAGTTGTTACTGTGAAATCTTCCCATTCGTGTTTAATTCAACACGATTTTAGTTGTGTATTCATCATTCACCATTCAAATAAACGTAATTTTCCCTATTTTCTCATTGCGTCCTCCTCTCCCTCCCATCTCAGTCCTTCTTCATACCTCTCCACGCTCCTTTTCCATCCATCCTCTCCTCCCTGAAGCCACCCCATTGGCCCTCGCCTAGCAACCGCATGATAATTTGGCATAATGTGACACCCTCCAGATGCATGATCGGGGCTGTAAGTCAACCATGCCCCACCTCCAAACACACATTTCTTTTTGCTGGTGGCGGGTGCTTGTATTTGTAAAGAAAGAAAAATGAAGTGGTGAGGATGAATGGATTTGAGGGAGAGAGAGAGAGAGAAAGGGGAATTTCACGCTCAATCGTTACACGACTGGTGTCCACAGGCTCAACCTGTCATCTCTCCCAGGAGGGCTGTTGTCCTCTTTCTGCATCTGATCGTTTCCTTTTCTTGTTCTCAGCTTCTCACCACATGGCTCCCATAATGTCCATATGTGCATTAGAGCCATGAACAAATAAAATAGTGGCGGTGGCGAGCTGACAGGCATGTGACGAGGCAGCTTCCCTGCACCAAGAGGACCCAGCAGTGCTCATAGGTGCTTCTCACATGCTGGCAACACAAAGATGGCTGCTCCATCTGTCTGCACGCTGCTACGTCTGACGTGAGCTTGTGAAGGACGTCCTGAATTAGACGTCTGCTTTTCATCCTTTTCTCTCGTAATCGGTCACACACAAAAAAAATCCCGTCTTTGTTCACCTCATCATTTCTGTTTGTGGTGTATTCCCCTTTCTTAAATGCTCTTCCCCCTTCTTTGTTTTCAACAAAGACTTGGAGTGATTTAACAAAAGCTCACTTGATCATGTCTGACCTCCTCGTGATGGTGTAATTGATCCCAGAAGGCCTTAACACACCGAGCCTCCCCGAGTTCAAGGAGCACATGACTGTCATGCCAGAAATTTGGAGAATGGACATTGATTTGAATAAATTATTCATAAAAATCATTAGATTAATGGATTAGTAATGAATGGTTTGCTCATTAACTAGATTGGTTTTGGTAATGTTATGTATTCACTGAAGGGATAAGCTGCAGTTTAGATCATCTGCAGCACTTGTCTCATGGCATGCATGCAGGAGTCATTTAAGTGATTGCACATTCATCATCCCCTTGATCTCTCTTTACTTTCACCCATGTTTTTTTCTTTTTTTTACACATTCTTCCCCTTCTCGTGCTGTTACTTGGCCACCTCAAGCTGAGACTAAGTTGATAAGTGATAGTTGCAGATAGACATGTCATTCCACCACTGAGCCACATGTTTTATTCCCCTTTCCTTTAAGAGATGCCTTTGCTTCATTCATGCACTCACAACTATTCACACACAGTTTGTCTCTTTCAAACTGTTTACCACACAAAGACACTCATTCTAACACACATAGCTGAGCACCAAGCAACCAGCACAAGGGAAACGGCCGTAAAACAAAACAAACTGAGAAAAGTCCATTTAAAAGAGAGCGTTGTTACCGTGGTAACTCCCCATCCCTCCTCCACCTCCTTTCTCAATCCCTCCCTCTTTCTTTCTCCTCCCCTCCACCTCTGTGGCGGTGATGCTCACGTCTCTTTTTCTCTCCATCCGGCTTGTCCTCACCTCTGCTGGACTCGCTCCTCTCACACCGCCAGCGAATGACACGCGAGGAGGAGGCGGCGGAGGAGGGATGGATGAGGGGAAGATGCTGTCTCTCCTCTCCCATCGCTCCATCACTTTGACATTAAAAAAAGAAAGAAGAGCAACAACTACAGAGGACACACCGGATATACATACACAGTTTGATTAAAGAAAGACAAACCCTACTCTTCCCCATTCTCCTTTTCAAGGAGGGCATTTTTCTTCCCTTTCCCCCCCTTTCCTTTTCTGCCCCGATTTTTTCCTCTGAGATCCCGGTTTTGTCACCAGCAACCCCTGAACTTCTCTGGGATTTCAGGTGAGGCGGGCGTGTGTAGTGAGGGGTGCCTTTCCATTTTTTATCCCTGTCACCTGTCATGGCGCACGCGGCCTCCCAATTGAAGAAGAATCGGGGGGAAGTGGATGTGAATGCATTAGAGGAGGAGAAGGAGAAGCGGAGGAAGAGCAGGAGAGCATCGTCCCGGGAACAAAAGAGAAAGGTAACAGAGAACTGGCTGGTTGCTTCATCTGCTCTACTGGTGTCACTGGAGCGTGACTCTCTATATGTGTGTGTGTGTTCAACAAGCAATATCAAAGAGAATTGAATGTCTGACATGCATGCATCTGTTCATGTATGAGTTTACGGCAAATGTGGAGCCCACGTGTTTTATTCAAATAGTCTAACTGCATGCTGAATGCATCCAGTGGTTACTGGTGAGACAGTGTGTGCACTGGATCATGGTTAAACACATTTTCACCAGTTTGTACTTGATGATCTCAGGAATCTGCACCAAATGAAGTGCACACTCAGGCTTTTGTTTCCCTGCCTCCAACTCTTTATTACGAGACACACTGTTACACTCAACACACGGTCGTGTGCTCATTCAATTTGCACTACTTCTCATATTTGCACTACTGTTTGTATTACATTACTGTCTATAGTCATACTACTGTTTACATCTACATTTACACTACTGCTGATATACAGGTGGTCCCCGACTTACGACGTCATCGACATACGACGTTCTGGACTTACGAGCTGACTAACGAACAGTAAAGTTGTACAGAACATACAGAAAGTACAGCACTGCTATGTGTTTTTAGATGAAAGTGTGTTAGCTAACCGTTTGTAAACAAAGTTCTGTGCATGTTTATGAACCAGTATGTACGTTTGTGTTGAAAAACGGGTGTTCGTAGTAGCGCTAGCATACATTTTCCGACTTACGACCAAAAATCCGGACTTACGAACAACACGTGTTTTGGGTTCCGATGTACGAATTTTCTACATACGAGCGCTTTGACGGAACTCGCTCGTAAGTCGGGGATCACCTGTATATATTCTTTTTACTAGTCTTATTGCATATGCCACTTTACCTCTATACCAATATCAAATACCTCATACATATACTGTGTACTGTACATAAACTTCATATGCTGCTTTGTCACTTTATTACAAATGTCAATGTCAGAACCTTCATTTTATTTTATAGATATACTTTTTATACTTTTATACTACTATGCTAAACTCAGGACAGTATTACACTTTTATTATTTCATTTTATGCTTATGTTTATTAAATGTTTTAATGTTTAAATGGTTATTGTTGCACCGGGGGTCTGAGAGAAATGAAATTTCAATCCTGTGTATGTCCTGTTCATGTCACAGTTTTGACAATAAAGTTGGCTTTGACTTTTTGACTTTGACAAGCAGAAAAGACACCCCACAAACAGAATGTGACTTGTTAAATGAAGCATTTTATTTAAGTTAGTGTATGCGTGTCTGTTTACAAAAGAAAACACTAATGCTTCTCACGTGATGATTGGAGTTTTGGCGCAAGGTTTTAGTGATTTTTTTTTAAATACCAGTTTTATGTGTTTGTGTGCGCGCGTGTGTGCACTTGCATGCACAGACAGCCATGTATAATGTATACTTAACTGATTTATTGATGACAAAGCTTTTTCATATGATGGGAAAGAAAGTGAAAAGCACATGGGCCTCTGTGCTCTTCGGCTTCTCTTACTTGTCAGCTCTTCATTCTGGATAAAGCAGAGAGCAAAATAAGCATGCACTCTTTTCAACCTCCTTCTGCAGGAACTTATGTACAGTATCTGCTTTCTTTTTGCCAAAAAATAAATGTGTAACTGTAATGCATTCGTGTTTTTGAACCCATTTAGCACTTTTTGCATGTATAGATAATGGGAGATTTGACCGCGAGAGATCAATTCAATAACAGTTTGTGCCCATGGGTGCTTGGTTTTGAATTATGCTGCTGGCGATGTTATTTGACCTTCCCGTGCACAAGAAGCCAAATCTTTGGGAAACTAAAAAAAGATTGTTACAGTTGAATGAGTTCTTGGACACATAGATTGTAGGAAGTTTAAAACATGAAAAGGTTTTCTTTTGCTAACCTATCCCAGATGAATATTTGTATTAAAGCTTTTGGGTCAAGTTTGAGATCAGGAGAAAGGGTGGAGATGTTTTTATTGATTAGATGTGCACAGCAGCACCATCTTTAAGGTGATCAGCTGTTTCTGGTGGTTCTGTCCTGCGTAAGTTCAGTCCCAATTGTTGCCTCAATGTTGTTTTACCATCACTCCATCAACTCAACGGTTTCCCCTTTGTAACTTTTTAATCGTTAGTGCTGTTGTTTGGTTCACGCTGCTGCTTCTGAGTGACAAACTGGTAAAGAGAAAAGTCGAACCTTACTTGTTTTTAAGTTGTGTTTTGTTGCTTCGTGGGAAACTTTTGGTCATGTACACACACACTGAGCTGAAGCTCACATACCCGGTTCTTACATTCTTTTGTTTATGCCGTTTGGCGACCGTTGCTTATACCGTCGTTACGCCTTCCAGCTCTCGCTTTGTCTTGGAGTACTGACTGACTAAGCATTGTCAGAGTCAAAGACAAACATAAAAAATAATAGAAACAGGCCTAAGCCCCTAAAACATAACTGTTAAGCTTGAAGACGAGATCACAGATACAAATTATTGTGCACGTAGTGCAAAATTTTACAATGTGTGCACCAAACAAAGCAGCAAAAATGCATGGTTAACATGGTTGCCATGGTAGAAATTGTGCAACAATCTGCTTTGAGTCACTTGTTTCACACCATATATGCTGTGAAACAAGTGACTCAAAGCCGATTGTTGCACAATGAGAAAGACAAACCCTACTCTTAAAAATAAATATAGTATATATACTATATTTAGGTGGCAAAGAATGTACAAAGGTTTCTATAGAGAACACTTGTAAAAGCAGAGCGGCATTAGTCACCGAGCAGGTTTGCATGTGTCATGAAGTGCAGCTAAATATTGCAGTGGAGCCACAGTTGATTTAAGTTGTGCACCTAGAAAACACTTTGGAAATGCAACTTGTCATGGTCTATTATTGCCCTAATTACCACAAGGGCATTAATCAATGTAAATGTTTTTCTGCTGTTGTACAAGCCAGAGTTTCCCTCTTAAACTTATAATAAACTCTGGCTATTTTTCAGCATTTTAGGACTTGCTCTGAGAGCAGTAATGGTATTATTGATATGCATGCTCAATAAGTTCAAGTTGTTGTGTTTATTTTAGGGATGGGACAGATCCGATCCAGTATCGGTATCCGATATCAGCATTATTTAAGTATCGGATATCGGATCCAACCTGCCGATATTTTTCCGATACCAGCTTCAAAGAGCACTTGTGTTCAATCACATTCTGTGACTGCCCTTTTTGTGAGTTAAACCTAATGAAGATACTCTTAAGCCTTACAATAGGGAACCCACTGACTTTAACAGCACCCAGGACAGGAGGCAAGTATACCACACACATGTCCTCCTTACTCATGGTGCAGCTGAAAAAAACTAAAAAAGCGCTAAGCATGATGGGAAAGACAACACAGACACTCCCCTTAACCACTAAGAGAGTGGGTTTTGTTGTCTTACCCATTATAACCAATAGTTATAACCAATAGTTTGTCCAGCTAAAGCTGAAAAAACAAAAAAAACGCTAAGCATTATGGGAAAGACAACAAAATCCACTCTCTTAGTGGTTAAGGAGAGTGGCTGTGTTGTCTTTCCCATCATGCTTAGGACTTTTTTAGTTTTTTTCAGCTGCACCATGAGTAAGGAGGACATGTGTGTGGTATACTTGCCTCCTGTCCTGTGTGCTGTTAAAGTCAGTGGGTTCCCTATTGTAAGACTTATGAGCGTCTTCATTGGGTTTATCTCACACAATGTTAAAATGAATAGTTTGGGTACGAAAGTTTCATTATACAGAGTCACATACTTGAACAGTATCGGATCGGAAAAGTATCGGTATCGGTCGATACTCAGTTATAAAGTATCGGTATCGGATCGGAAGTGAGAAATGTGGATCGGTGCATCCCTAGTTTATTTGTCATATTCAAGGTTAACACAAGATTAAAAGTACAATGAAATGCTTAGGATGAGAAGAACCGATTTGACTCGCTAAAAAAAAAAAAAAATCAAAGAACAAACAAACAAAAAATACTAAAGCATGCAATAAGGATCCAAAAATAAAGTACCAAAAAGTGAAAAAGTAATTGTAATATTTACAAGGTCCCACAGAGAGAGATAGTGAACAACAACAAAATGGTAGAATATAACAATGCAGCAGGATGAATTTGAATGAATTAGTATTTCAAGGTAGTAATATAGGAATATAAGCTAAAATGCACATGTTTTATATATGTACAGTATATATATAACATGATTAACATATACGAGGCAGGTTATGTGACAGGTTATTGCACAGGTAGTGACATAGAGATTGAGTTATGATGGTAAGTAAGATACATACTACAGCCTAGATTCAAGATTCTTTATTTGTCATTCCACCACATGTGGTACATGTGGTGGAATGAAATTGTGTACACAGGGTCCCAGTTACATTCAAGAAAGTACTAAAATGTTAATAAAAATAAATAAATAAATAAAACAGTAATCAGATTTAAGAAATGAACTAAGAAAAACCTTAACTAAAAACATAGTAAGCACAAGTAGCATAAAAACAATATGCTGAACAGCAGCACGAACATGAGTCTGTGTGAGCAGATGAGTATGAATGAACACAACATGAAACAGATCAGCAGCAACATGAAACAGATCAGCAACAACATGAAACAGATCAGCAGCAACATGAAACAGATCAGCAACAACATGAAACAGAGCAACAGCAACATGAAACAGATCAACAGCAACATGAAACAGATCAGCAGCAACATGGGGGTTTTCCCAGTGATTATTCAGATATTCATGAGTCTAACAGCCTCAGGGTAGAAGCTGTTCCTCAGTCTAGTGGTTCTACACTTAATGCTCCTCAACCTCCTTTCTGAGGAGAGTGGGGCAAAAAGTGTGTGTGCTGGGTGAGTGGGGTCCTTCATGAAGCAGGTGGCCCTCTTCCTGCATCTGGAGGTGTAGATGTCTGTGATGGTGGGGAGGCTGACTCCAACCGACTTCTGTGCAGCCTTCACCACTCTCTGCAGAGTTTTTTCCCCCCAACTTTCAGATTCAGCTTGAGGTTGACTACTTTGATCACACATTTTCTTCTACACAATGCGCCTTGGCGTTTTCTGTCTGTATTGCATGTTTAAAGTCCGTTGTATCATCAGGAAGGCAAGAATAAAAGGAGACACTTCTCCACTGTTAGACCCCTGGTTGAATATACATGAGAAACTGAAAATGTATAGAGGGTGCTCTGCTTTGCATGTTTATCCATGGTAAATGTGAGCAAAGACACCAAAATTAATGTTCATGTTTTGTCTCTGAGGTTGAGTCGTTAATTTTGAAGCTGCAGTGGTCATCTTAATGGGAAACCCCCATCATGCAGTATGAATTCTTCAAGCTGCTTTCCTTCTAATGACATTTTCTGGAGTTGGACCCTCCAGTGGATTCCCTGAGAGAGAGAGAGAGAGAGAGAGAGAGAGAGAGAGAGAGAGCAAGAAAGAGAGAGATAAGCAGAACATCCTTTAGAGGTGTCCCAGTTTTTTTTTTTCAGTACAAAGATTGGGCTTCAGTACATTTCCTATTAGTCCTGTCATACGCTTTATTCAGCAGGCCATGTGATGGCTGCTTTGTACAATTTTTTTAGCATAAGGTTTCATTTTCAAACAAATCCTTGAGGATGGTTTATTAAATTTCTGTATTGTTCCTGTCATGACACTGATAGATCAACTTTAGCAGGTCGCTCTTGTCCCTGGTGAATATCAGCATTCATCACCATCATCTCTTATCTTTTGGTGGTTTAAAGCATCTGTAAATCTACAGCAAATGTATTAGTTGCTAGAGAGAGGAGCAGTATTGAAATGGGATTTTACTGCAGCTCTGTGCTGTACAGTATTTAGATATGGCTTGTGGGGAGGAAAAAAAAGTGACAAAGCAAGAGTCTTTCTTGGCTTCAGAAGAAAAAATAATAATGTGGGGAAAGCAATTTTCAGATTTCAAGGAGGCAGTGAGGGACACATAATCTTTCTGTTTATTCTAATGAATTTCCTTCCAATTTATTTTCTCTTTGTTTCACTTCATTCTCCCAAATCTCATTTATATCTGTGGCTTAAACAAAGAGTCAGATTTCATGTTGGTCCCTTCTTTCTTATTACCTCTTACCTGCTTTGCTCACCCCCACCCCCCACCCCACCACCCCCT
>JBBPBX010003928.1:42548-57862 GCA_038048925.1 Garcialebias charrua | reverse complement strand
GCCCATGAAAGATGGAGGTTAATGAATTTGGTGCTCAAGCATGCTTCCGTTAATTGTATTGGCATTGGCACACTTGTTAGATTACAGTGTTTTCAAGATCAAGATGGCACCAGCTCATGACCACAGCATGGCTTTAAGGAGACGGCCAACCTTCGGTCTCTGAGAATAAAAATGAAAGCTGTAGTTTCATTTATTTTTTACTTAATTTGTAAAAAATAAGATTTGTGCAGACCAATTGTGTGGATGCCTGTCTGGTGGTACTAAGTCAGACCTAGCAAGATTTTGTCATCACAAATTGTTTAAAAGGGGGTGGGGGGTTAAGAAGTATTTGCTATTTAAAATTAAAGACCCAGCATTCTTTGACGGAATGCATATTACCTGCTGCTGATCATGCCAGAGTTACAAACAAACATCATCTTGAGGAAAGGCAGAGTTACAGATGTTTATTCATGCTCAATAATCCAGGTGGAAAAATCCAACAAAACTAAGCCAGGCCCTCTGGATGGTTTCTTCTTGTTGAAACGTATCATCTTTCATCCAGAATACTTCATTAGTCCGAGGAGCCACAACGAACTCAATCGTATTAATAGCACCTGGTGGGTCAACCATTTTGATGGTGCTCAGATGGTTTCTGGAGTTCCTCGGACTGATGACGTCTTTTGGATGAAAGAGGAAATGTTTCAACTATAATAAACCCTCCTGAGGACCTGACTTAACTTTCCTGGATATATCTGTTTATGTTAATATTTGGAATCACTGTGACACACATTCTCATGCGGTGTCACAAGATCTTGTGAGACTGCTAGTGCTCAGAGTATGTGTTGTGAATGACTTTCAGCTACTACCACATCAAATTTGAGCTCAATATTTATAGAGATGACTGCGTAATAGCAATTTAAAAGCAATTAGCTATGGCTGCCATCTTGATTCGGAGTGACTACAAAACACACCTCCACTGATTACTTGCAGAGTTCAATTAAAATGTGTCCAGTGGTTCATGAGATAGTTTGCTAACAGATGACCAGGGTTGACTCTAACAGTTAATGTTGAAGTTTTAAAAGAGGTACTTACCTCAAAATTAACTCTTTTTAATCTGATAAACTCCCTAGAATGTGTGTAAAATGTTGCCCGCCTTTCGCCTTTTACTGGAATTCAATAATAAGCAGCTATCAGTATTCAGTAATATGTGAAAGAAGCCTTCACACAGATACCAGTTTCTTCCTGCAAAGGTTTCATGAGAAATTCCATCGCTGCTTTCTGAACACCATCACCCCAACCTCCACATGCAACTGCTCTCAGTAAGGACCCTTAAAATGGTGGATCAATAATTAGAGCAATCCTTATTGCATGTTTTCATTTCCCTTTAGAGACTGAAGCTAATGTGGAACAAGAGCAGCGTGAAGAGGAGAGATGCGCACTGAACACTGGAGGCTACTGTTTGAAGGATAGACTGATGAAAAGTTTAAAAGTTGATAGCATGATCAACTACACTGTTAGGATTTCAAAATATATTTTACATGAAGCTCTCATTTTATGTTGACTCAGACCTTATTTGAGTTTGATCGGGTGCTCTAATGTTGCCATAAACACAATGATTACCGTATTTTCCGGACTATAGGTTGCAGCTTTTTATCATTTTTTTCATGGCCTGCGACCTATAGTCAGGTGCGACCTATATATGGCTTTTTATAAAATAAGCTGATTTGTAATCATTTTTTAACAAAAATTAAACTGAGACACACTCTTACAATAATGTCAGCTAACAAATATATATTTTTTAGGTGTTTATCCTGCTAAAATTATTCATTTATTAAAGAAAAGTTCAGCTCAGACACATATTTGCTATAATTTTTTATCAAACAATTAATTGTTTTTAAGTGTTAATCTTCTTAAAAGCCTTGCTGTGCGCTCCTGTGGAAGAGACATTTGCAGCAGAGCTGAACACGGTCCACATTTTGACATAGGTGCGACCTATATTCAGGTGCGACCTATATATGGATTTTTCCAATTCTTTGGCAATAATTGGACACTGCGACCTATACTCGGGTGCGACCTATAGTCCGAAAAATACGGTAGACGTGAAGTTAGAGTTGAAGTCTGTGACAAGCCATTTTAACATAAAATTGGATTCACCATACTTACATTCCAGATATCTGAACTTGATTTATGACTAGACATATTAGTTATTTAAGATATCTTTAATTACATTTGTATATTTTTACTAGTTAAAATGCTTATTTGAGATATCTCTAATTTCATTCTGACTAGTATAAGATGACGTCAGATTTACCATTGAGTTGTATGGAGGCTTCAATTCAAGATATCTTAAAATGAATTTTGATTAGTCAAAACACCGTTCTAGATATCTTTAAATTGATTTTGACCAGTCATTAATTGCTTTAAAGATATCTCGCTTTTAGTCCTGACTAGTCTTGATTACAATTAAAGATATCTTGAATTACATCATTATTCAACATATCATATCACATATAAAGATTTGACTAGCACAAATTAAATTGCAGATACCTTGATAGCAAATAGACTAGTCAAAATTCCTTTTTAGATATCTCCAAATGAATTCAAGATATCTTGAATAGTTTTTTCATGTAGACGGCTTTTCCATTTGAGATATCGTGAATTAACAGTTTGACTATAGTCATGTCAGAATGATATTGCTGATATCCAGAATAATTATTTTGTCTAGTCACAAAGTCACAGATTTACATAGCATGTTGACAGAAAAATCACAAGGCATTTTAGTCTGACTCAGTGGTCTACAAGTGCTCGGTTTACTCTGATATTCTCAAAATTGCATTTATTATTTGGGATTCTATGTCTTTTGTCTTTGGGATGAGTTTTTTTTTTTATTATTCTAATCGCCATATTCCTTATTTCAAATTTAAATAAGTCAGTATTGTTGGTTCTATGGACGCGTCTGTCATTTTGTCTTCTAAGTCTGAGGAAATCAGCCAGAGATTCATAAAGGCAAATGTTTGAACAACTACTGTAAGTGGCAGCCAGGGGGGCCTACAC
Organism: Garcialebias charrua; assembly: GCA_038048925.1. Classification (NCBI taxonomy): domain Eukaryota; kingdom Metazoa; phylum Chordata; class Actinopteri; order Cyprinodontiformes; family Rivulidae; genus Garcialebias; species Garcialebias charrua. The sequence continues at coordinate 54,829 of JBBPBX010003928.1, read as the reverse complement.
ATCATTTCTTAATTCAAGATATCTAAAAATGTCATTCTGACTAGTCATAATTATGTTTGCGATATCTTGAATTATCACGGATGTTTGACCCTTCAAATTACGAATGAGCTGACATCACTTCAGATATCTTGAATTACATTTTGGACTAGTCAAAATTCCTTTTAAGATATCTTGAATTGTTATTCTGACTAGTCAGAATGTAAATTCAGATGCTTTAAATTAGCATTCTGGATTGTCAAAATGTAGTTGTTCTTAGTCAAAATTCATTTTTAGCTGTCTAGAATGTAACTACCTGTACAGTCAGACTAATTGATTTTATGTGCACGCGGCTTGCCATATCAATGTATGTCTGGAGTTGTGGCTCCTGGTCTCCAAGTAGTATTCCTCCAATTCGTGAGCTCAGGATTTACTGAGTAGAAATGACTAAAATCTGACATCCCTTCAAAAATCACTTGATACTTGGACAGTATCTGTCTCGACTGAAGAGCTGCTGAGGGAAAAGTGCTGAGAAGGACGGACGAATGTGAAAATATAGAAGGAGAGATAGGACCAATAGATGATGTCATAATGTATTTGTGAGCAAAAAAAGAGGGGAGAGTTTGAGATAAGGATAAATGAAAAGAATTAAAAGGAGAGAGTGATCATAAGCCTTCATGTCATTTGAAGGTGAGCGATTATGGCCTGTTTAAAAAAAAAAGAAGCTTTTTCAAGCCACAAGCACAGACCCTCCTCTTCCTTCTGTCAGCTGTTGCTGGATCGATATCCAATAACACACATTCAACTTTGCAATAACAAGCTTTATATATATTAGTGTATAGCTGTGTGAGTAAGATGCATGTTTGATTTTTTATTTGTGCTTTTCCTGTGCAGGGATTTTCTAAGGATGCAGACAAAAGTTTAAATTTAACACCAACTCCATCATTATTTTTTAAACAGGACAGACGTACTTTGATGCTCATGGGCAACGCAGCCAATGAGTTTAGTCTAATTCAAAGTAAAATTATTCACTTACATTGGTGCTTTCCTATTCACACCACACACTGAATGAATAGCAAGGACGCTCAGACTTAAATAGGGGAGAGCTGGTGATTTAGATAGAAGGATGGAGGAAGTGGCTAAGTGGGCAGCAGATGTGAAGGTGGTGCCATGAGAAGAGAAGAAACAGGATTTCATGCTGAAAATCAAACAGAATAAAGAGACAGGAGTGAATTATGGGTCTGCAGCTTTTTTTTCAAGGCAGCAAATGAACATACACAATTTAGATGCATGATAAGTCTTTATTTGTAAAATAACTTTAAGCTTTTAGCAGACAGGCACATTTAAATAGTCTTGAATTCTAAAAAGACATGTTAGCCTTTTTGTCTGATAGGCATTTGTAGGATCTTGATTACAAAATAAAGGGGCAACAAATATTTAACACTGCATTTTCTCAAAGATGAAATAAAAGAGTACTCATTAGACATTGGCAATCCTAAGAGTTTTGTTTTTAAGAAGAAAAAGTGACTGGATTTTTTTCTTTTATTTTCTAGATTGCAACAAAACTACATAAATGTCACAATACCGTATTTTCAGACTATAAGGTGCTCTTAAAATCCTTTAATTTTCTCAGAAATCAACAGTGAGCCTTGTAATCCGGTGAACCTTGTAGTCCAAAAAATACAGTAGTTTCCTTTTGTGTGTGCATTTGATTTTGTTTACCTGTTTTTTTGTGTTTGCAGTATCAGTATATTTCTGTGTGAAATATTTTTTAGCGTCTTTTCAATTTATTGGGCATTAGTTATTCTGTTTTCTATATTTCAGCCTGGTGGTTGTAAGTTTCTGTTTTCCCACTCAGTTTCCCTCAATTTGTCTGTCTTGTCACAATCACCTCTCAGCCATTTGCAATCGATCTTCCATCCATGCCACCCAGAAAAAGAAAAGCTCATTTTCACTCATGCTCTGTCAGATCCTCACATGATCCAACTCTGCTTGTCATCTGGGTTTTGTCACCTGCAACTTTGGTGTTTTGTTTATTATTTTATAAAATCACTTTGGACACTACCTGCCTGTCTGCCTAGTTGCTGCTGCTTTGCATTCTTGTGTTCCCAGCCATCAAATGTTACCAAAAAAAAATCTTAATGACTCCTATGACGTTTGACAAGCAACTTGGAACGCCGCAATGTTCAGTTTGAATTGGTAAAGCTCCTGTGTGAAATACAAATGTCCTTAAAGTACAAACAAACCTCTTGAAACAGCTGTATTTAAGGAAAAGTAATAATTCACCCTTTGTGCAGGTAGTTTATCCCACTGCATCATAAAGCCAATAAAAAATTATATAATTCAAGGAACACGCTTCCTCATCCAATATTTTTACATAAGAATGTGAACTATTACAGATGATTTCTCAAAAAGGGCTTAACCTCCTGAGACCCAAGCTTTTGTTTGGTGTGCTTTTTGTTTTTCTCCAAGGTACATGGGATTAATAGGACATAATAAGTTAAAAACCTAGACTATGTCATGGTGCAGGAAGTAGTTTAAGAAAAAATGATGTCCTCATATGAGGACAGTAGGTTTACTTTTGCATTTTATATTTTTCTTTGCATATTGGGGTCAGAAGGTCCCAATTACGCTAAAAACGAAAGTCCAGCGTTTCATACTAAACAGTTCTGTATAACAATGGTTCCAAACCCCGGTCCCTGAGGAACACCATCCTGCATGTTTTAGTTGTTTCTCTGCTTTGACACATTTGATCTGAATGAACGAGTGATTAACAGGCCTCTGTAGAACTTGAGGAAGTATTTAAATCAATGAATCAGGTGTGTTGGAAAAGAAAAACGACCTAAAACATGCGGTTCATCGAGGAACCGGGTTGGGAACCACTGCTCTAAAAGATCAATGTCCTCCTATGAGGACCCAGGGTGTTAGGATGATTTGAAAAAAAGATAGAAATGTACTGAATGTGCATGAGACACTGTCACCCTCCCCCACTTCAACATCATCACGCCCATTAACCCGTTTTCTGTGAATTAGTAGCAAATGTCTTTCATCGAGGTCCTTAAAGAGCAAAAGGGGGTGTCACGAGCGTGTGTGCATGAATGTTTGGCAGGTGTTCCTTGTACTCTCACGGATAAAGCCAGTTGAAATAATGCAGTCTTGCTCCCACCCCCACCACCACCACCCCCACACACATACACCCCCTTTGTTGACCCTTGGGACTCACGCCTGTTCGGCTTGATAATTACTTTCATTTGTTCGCCCCCACTCCCACCGCTGCCACGTCTTCCATTCTCTGCTTAACCACCTGCCACTCCACCATGACGTGCACTGATAACCAGAATCACATGGCCATCAACTTTGACACCTCCTCTGAGTTTATGGGCTTGAATTTGTTTAACGAGCTGTGCTCATCAAGTCGATCCACGCTGCCATGTCTGCTGGACAGCACTGCCTGTCCTGTATGCGTGACACAGTAAAAATAAAATTAAAAAAGCCTTTGGTTCTTGCCAAGGACAAAAGATTGTGGTTCTGGCCTTGTGGCAGCTCCACCACACATGGAGCTCGGAGACTCTGGAGCTGAGGAAACGGGCCATGTTGGGACAAATCGATGATAATAACACCGCTTCACAGTTAGCTCTCTCATGTGGGGGAAGGGGGAGGAAAGGGATGGCGAGAGGCAGAAAAAGAAGAGGGGGGTGCAAATGAAAGATGCATTATTTCATGATTACAGGAAAAAAAAACATCCCTCCATCATCTCCTCTTTTTCTGGTTCATCCTCCTGTCTCAACATGCTCAAACCTGCTGATGAAGTTGCTTTTGCTTTTCCAATTACACACGTCATCAATAGACATTCTGTATGTACAGTACCTCTATATTCTTTAAACAAAACAAACAAGAAAGCTGATCTGAGCCTCATGTGCTGCATTTCTTCATGAAAACAGGTAGTTACCGTATTTTCCGGAATATAGGTCACATCTGAATATAGGTTGCATTGTCCAATAATTGCCAAAGACTTGGAAAAATCCATATATAGGTCGCACCTGAATATAGTGCATCGACCTCTCTGCTCTACCCCTGTCTGAAAAACAAAAAGTCACAAATCTGGGAGTGATAATGGATCCTTCCATGAAACTCAACAGTCATGTAAACATGATCTTTAAATCCTGTTTTGTCCAGCTGAGGCGACTGTCTAAGCTGAAGCCCATATTATCAAAAAATAACCTGGAGACAGTGATTCACGCATTCATTACATCTAGGCTGGATTACTGCAAATCACTTCTGCTTGGCGTCAGTCAAGCCTCCATTGCACAATTACAACTGGTTCAGAACGCAGCTGCCCGATTTTTAACCAGCACACGCAAAAGAGAGCACATTACACCAGTCTTGGCCTCCCTGCACTGGCTACCGGTTCATCTTCGAATCCAATTCAAAATTCTCATGTATGTCTACAAATCGCTGAACAGTCTCGCCCCCGCCTATCTCTCGGATCTGATACACCCATATGTCCCTCCACGTGCTTTGAGGTCAGAGGATCAGGTACTTTTAACAGTTCCAGAAACTCGTCTTAAGCGCAGAGGTGACAGGGCCTTCTCTGTAGCAGGCCCAAGACTCTGGAACGAGTTACCGCTGCTCATCAAACAGGCCCCCTCCCTCTCGGTTTTCAAATCCAGGTTAAAAACTCACTACTATTCTGTTGCCTTCAACACCCGCTGATTGGTGTTTGATCGTTTTATTTTGATCTGCAGTGTTTTTATGTTTTTCATGTTGTACTTCATTGTCTGTGGTGCCTGTTGCTTGCTTGTTTGTTCAGCACTTTGGTGTGGACTTGTTCCTGTTTAAAGTGCTTTATAAATAAAATGGTATGGTATGGTATAGGTCGCACCTATACGTCAAATTGTGGACCGTGTTTAGCTCTGCAGCAAATGTCTGCCACAAGAGCGCACAGCAAGGCTTTTAAGAAGATTAACACTTAAAACAATTATTTGTTTGATAAAAATTATAGCAAATATGTGTCTGAGCTGAACTTTTCTTTAATAAATGAATAATTTTAGCAGGATAAACACCTAAAATATATATATTTGTTAGCTGACATTATTGTAAGAGTGTGTCTCAGTTTAATTTTTGTTAATAAATGATTACAAATCAGCTTATTTTATAAAAACCTATAAATAGGTTGCACCTGACTATAGGTCGCAGGGCATGCAAAAATGATAACAAGCTGCAACATATATTCCGGAAAATACGGTATTGTTTTTTTTGTTTTTTTTTTACTATCTCAAGGATATTATACCTTTTACATGTATACTGTCCATTTAAGAGTCCATATAACAATGACTCAATATCATTTGGTCACAAGACACATCAGCTTTGGGTGTTTTTGATCCTGAAGGAAAGACTTCATTGCACCCAGAGGAAGTAATTCAGCATGAAAAGCATGCCGTGTATGTTTGAATTTTAGTGCATGTGCAGTCTTGAAGTCCCATATAATACAGTGTTTTAAAACAAGGAATAAAACAATTGTTTTAATCATTTCTTGGCTTCTAGAGGACATTGTTATAGAAATCATGTGCAAAATGTTGCAGTTCTGCAGAACGCTGGCTGATGGGGAAAGGTTGATAGCTTCAAGGAGGTGTTGGTATTTCTCTGCTCAGCTGGCTGTGTGTCAGATCACTGAAAACATTACATGTGATACTACACACACATACAAGGGTGGTCTTTGACTGTGTTTCTTGGAGATATAAGTAAACATGAAATTTTAAATATAGTAAGGAAAAGCAAAACTAAAACATCTGTTGATAGTGATGGAATTGATATGATGATCATAAAAAACTATTGACTTTATTATTAAACCATTTACTTATATTTGTAATTTGTCAGTCCAGAGTGGCATATTTCCAGAAAAAATGAAATTAGCAAAAGTTATTCCAATATTTAAAAATGGTGATAGACATAGTTTTGACAATTATAGACCGATCTCAGTGCTCCCCCAGTTTTCTAAAGTGATGAAAAATGGTTTGTCCAGAAATTGGATGGTTATATTGAAAAGAATAACTTATTGAGTGAGAGTTAATATAGCTTTAGATCAAATAATTCAACATCCCTTGCATTATTAGAACTAAATGAAGAAATTACAGAAGCAATTGAAAGGAAACAATATACAGTGGGGATGTTTATTGATTTAAGAAAAGCCTTTGATACAATCGACCACACTTTATTGCTTTCCAAGTTGCAAGATTATGGGATAAGAGGGATAGTTCATAACTGGTTGAGTAGTTATTTGACTAACCGAAAACAATTTGTACAGCTAGGAAATGTAAAATCAGATCTTCAAAATATAAAATGTGGAGTCCCCCAAGGTTCAGTGCTAGGACCAAAGCTTTTTCTTTTGTATATCAATGACATTTGTGAAGTGTCTAAAAAGTTACAAATCATCCTGTTCGCAGATGATACAAATTTATTTTGTTCTGGGAATGACTTAAAACACCATTATAGAATGTATGACTTGTGAGATGTCTAAACTTAATGAGTGGTTTAAATACAACAAATTATCAATAAACTGGAATAAAACAAAATTCATGATTTTTGGTAATAGAAAAATAGATGATTCTATTATAATGTCTGTAGATAATAATCAAGTTGAACGAGTACATGAAGTTAAATTTTTAGGTGTTGTTTTAGATCATAAACTTAACTGGAAATCTCATATAAAATACATAAAATTAAAACTATGCAAAAGTATTGGACTTCTAAATAAAGTAAAACATGTTTTAGAGCTGTCAACACTACAGACATTATATTATTCATTTGTTTTTCCATATCTGACATACTGTATAGAGGTATGGGGCAACACATATAAAACCAACACTAAACCGTTATCTGTCATACAAAAGAAAGTTATGAGAATTATTTATAAAGTGGACATCAGAGAACACACAAATAAATTGTTTATTCAATCAAATATCTTGAAACTAAAGGATCTGGTTAATTTAAAAATGTTATTGATTATGTTTAAAGCTAGAAAGAGATTATTGCCATTTAATTTACAAAAGTTCTTTGTCTTAAGCTCTTGTGATAGAACTAACAGAAGGAAGTATGATTTCAAAAGTAAAACTGTGCGTACTACTTTAAAACAAATGTGCATTTCGGTGCATGGAGTAAAACTATGGAACAGTTTGGATGAGGAGTTTAAAAATTGCTCTACAATAAACCAATTCAAAACACTTTATAAAAAAAGAACGATTAACTCTTATACACTTTTGAGTTGTTAATGGGAACAGTGGTATATTGTTATGTATGTTATTGTTTAGATATTGTTTGCAACTTGTTTTGTTAATTTAATGTATACGGCCATGACATTTTTGTAATTATTGAGAAAGGGGGCAGGTCTATACAAGATTTTCTCCTGCTCCCTCTTCACTCGTGTAAATATATGTTGTCAGAGAATGTGTTTGTAAACTGATGATTTTTTTAAATCAAGTGAATAAATTGATTGATTGATTGATCATGTAACAATTGTGAAAACTGTCAAAACTGAGGCAAAGCAGTCGGATGTTTGAGGCTGAATCGTTCACAAGCAGCCCAGCAGCCCTCCCAGATATGTTTGCCTTCCGTTATTAGTGAACACTCACAACATGATGGGGTTTGGATGAGGGCATTAGGTAGTCATCAGCATCTGGTGTGTAAATAAATGGTCTGAAAAATTAATCTGGCCATAGTTTGACTGAGTCACAGTATCAGTCAGCTTGTGCCATGTCTGAAGGAGGTAGAAAACAGAATAAAGCCACGTCTTACATCCATCCATCCATCCATCCATTTTCTTCCGCTTATCCGGGGTCGGGTCGCGGGAGTAGCAGCCTAAGTAGGGAGGCCCAGACTTCCCTCTCCCCAGCCACTTGGAGCAGCTCCTCTGGGGGAATCCCAAGGCGTTCCCAGGCCAGCCGAGAAACATAGTCCCTCCAGCGTATCCTGGGTCTTCCTCTGGGTCTCCTCCCGGTGGGACATGCCCGGAACACCTCACCAGGGAGGCGTCCAGGAGGCATCCTAACCAGATGCCCGAGCCACCTCAACTGGCTCCTCTCGATGTGGAGAAGCAGCGGCTCTACTCCGAGTCCCTCCCGGATGACTGAGCTTCTCACCCTATCTCTAAGGGAGAGTCCAGCCACCCTGCGGAGAAAACTCATTTCAGCCGCTTGTATCCGAGATCTTGTTCTTTCGGTCATAACCCAAAGCTCATGACCATAGATGAGGGTGGGAACGTAGATCGATCGGTAAATTGAGAGCTTTGCCTTTTGACTCAGCTCTCTCTTCACCACGACAGACCGGTACAGCGCCCGCTTCACTGCGGACGCTGCACCTATCCGCCTATCGATCTCACGCTCCAGTTTTCCCTCATTCGTGAACAAGATCCCGAGATACTTAAACTCCTCCACTTGGGGCAGGACCTCCTCCCCGACCCGGAGAGGGCACGCTACCCTTTTCCGGCTCAAGACCATGGCCTCGGATTTGGAGGAACTGATCCTCATCCCGGCCGCATCGCATTCAGCTGCAAACCGCTCCAGTGAAAGCTGTAGATCACGAGCTGATGAAGCCAATAGGACCACATCATCTGCAAAAAACAGAGAAGCGATTCTAAGGCCACCAAAACGGATCCTCTCAACACCTTGGCTGCGCCTAGAAATTCTGTCCATAAAAGTTATAAACAGAATCGGTGACAAAGGGCAACCTTGGCGGAGTCCAACTCTCACCGGAAACGAGCCTGACTTACTGCCGGCAATGCGGACCAAGCTCTGACACCGGTCGTACAGGGACCTAACAGCCCATATCAATGGGCCTGGTACCCCATACTCCCGGAGTACCCGCCACAGAACCCCCCGAGGGACGCGGTCGAATGCCTTTTCCAAGTCTACAAAGCACATGTAAACTGGTTGGGCAAACTCCCACGCACCCTCCAGGACCCTGTTGAGGGTGTAGAGCTGGTCTAGTGTTCCACGACCAGGACGAAAACCACACTGCTCCTCCTGAATCCGAGGTTCGACTATCCGACGGACCCTCCTCTCCAGAACCCCTGAATAGACCTTACCAGGGAGGCTTAAGAGTGTGATCCCTCTATAGTTGGAACACACCCTACGGTCCCCCTTTTTGAATAGGGGAACCACCACCCCAGTCTGCCAATCCAAGGGAACTGCCCCCGATGTCCACGCGATATTGCAGAGTCGCGTAAGCCAACACAACCCCACAACATCCAGAGCCCTAAGGAACTCAGGACGAATCTCATCCACCCCCGGAGCCTTGCCACCGCGGAGCTTTTTAACCACCTCGGCGACCTCCGCACCAGAGATTGGAGAGCCCGATCCAAAGTCCCCAGGCTCCGCTTCCTCAGTGGAAGACGTGCCAGTAGGATTGAGGAGGTCTTCGAAGTATTCCGCCCACCGACTCACAACATCCCGAGTTGAGGTCAACAGCACGCCATCCCCACCATAAATGGTGTTGGTCGCGTACCGCTTTCCCCCCCTGAGACGCCGGATGGTGGACCAGAATCGCCTCGAAGCCGTACGGAAGTCATTCTCCATGGCCTCTCCGAACTCCTCCCACGCCCGAGTTTTTGCCTCAGCAACCACCCGAGCCGCATGCCGCTTGGACTGCCGGTACCTATCTGCTGCTTCCGGGGTCCCACAGGCCAAAAAGGCCCAATAGGACTCCTTCTTCAGCTTGACAGCATCCCTCACCGCCGGTGTCCACCACCGGGTTCGAGGGTTGCCACCACGACAGGCACCAACAACCTTGCGGCCACAACTCCGATAAGCTGCCTCGACAATAGAGGCGCGAAACATGGCCCACTCGGGCTCAATGTCCCCCGCCTCCCTCGGAACGTGTTCAAAGCTCTCCCGGAGGTGGGAGTTAAAGCTCCGTCTTACGGGAGACTCTGCCAGACGTTCCCAGCAGACCCTCACAATACGTTTGGGTCTGCCAGGTCTGACCGGCATCCTCCCCCACCATCGGAGCCAACTCACCACCAGGTAGTGGTCAGTTGACAGCTCCGCCCCTCTCTTCACCCGAGTGTCCAGGACATGCGGCCGCAGATCAGATGAGACGACAACAAAGTCGATCATTGAACTACGACCTAGGGTGTCCTGGTGCCAAGAGCACATATGGACACCCTTATGCCTGAACATGGTGTTCGTTATGGACAATCCATGACGAGCACAGAAGTCCAACAACAGAACACCACTCGGGTTCAGATCAGGGGGGCCGTTCCTCCCAACCACACCCCTCCAGGTCTCACTGTCATTGCCCACGTGAGCGTTGAAGTCCCCCAGCAGAACAAGGGAGTCCCCAGGAGGCGCACCCTCCAATACCCCCTCCAAGGACTCCAAAAAGGGTGGGTAATCTGCGCTGCCGTTCGGCGCATAGGCACAAACAACAGTCAGAGCCCGTCCCCCCACACGTAGGCGAAGGGAGGCTACCCTCTCGTTCACCGGGGTGAACCCCAACGTACAGGCACCGAGATGGGGGGCAACAAGTATGCCCACTCCTGCTCGGCGCCTCTCACCAGGGGCAACTCCAGAGTGGAAGAGTGTCCAACCCCTCTCAAGGAAACTGGTTCCAGAGCCAGAGCCATGCGTTGAGGTGAGTCCGACTATTTCTAGCCGGAACCTCTCAACCTCACACACTAGCTCAGGCTCCTTCCCCACCAGAGAGGTGACATTCCATGTCCCAATGGCCAGCTTCTGTAGCCGAGGATCAGACCGCCAGGGTCCCCGCCCTCGGCCACCACCCATCTCACAATGCACCCGACCCCTTTGGCCCCTCCCACAGGTGGTGAGCCTGTCTTACATCATTTTTATATTTTAATTTCTCCCTCTAAACACCATCAATAAGAAACTCACTTTCTTGGGCATTTTTTTTCCTTCTTACGGTACTATTGAAAGATGTGCAGTTTCTGGTTTTATAAAGGGACTTTGAACATGTTTTTGTGGTTAAAGATTAGGTAGCAATGTTTTTTTAAAAATCTAGACAATAAAAGATTGGTACAAAGGGTACAGCTGCCCACCCTCAGGGTAGAACAGGTATCCAGGATTGATGCTGTGCACACTGGGTCCACTGTTCCTCCCACATATCCATTACTAAAACTTGTAGAATAAGTGGAGAAACCCTGGAGGTGAGTGATAGATAACTTTTAAAGAAGAATAAATCAAAAGAAGAATATAAATGTCAGGTTACATCGCTTACTGGGTGAATACAAATAAAATAAAATAAAAGCATACATAAAGACATCCAGTTTAAGAAGCTGGTTATTTGTTCGTATATGACAGAAGAATAAACTGGACTGGAGCTCAAACCAAATAAGGAAGTCTAAGTTTTTGCTGGCTTGCAGAAGTTGTGACATTTATCACTATTTTTTTGTTTACGATGCGTCAAATAATCAGGAGAGTAAATCAGCTGTTATCTAAGAGGAAAACATAAAGTTTTGCATTGATACAAAAGCATGCAATGACAGCTTTGATCATACGGATGCTAAAAGTGAAATTTAATTTTTCTGTAGCAGCTTTTGCTTCGCCCAATCAACTTCTTAAAACCCATGAGCCAAGTTTTGCAAACATAACTAATATTCCTTTAATCTAACACGTGATTGATCATTTTTCTACACCACGGTATCCAAAGGGTCTTCCATTCTTCTACTCCTGGTGGTGGGTGATTCTCTGACTGTGAACAAACACACAGTGTGTTGAAAATAGAACAACCCTGAAGCAACTTCCACTCATCTGATTGTGTACATTTCCAAGTTGACAGTTTCACATCAGATATTTTTGGCTACATAATAGCAGCTTGAGTCAGAAATGCTCCACCTCCTCCATATTTGTGGTGCATCTTATTTGTTTTCTTTATCACAAACCAATAAAATACTTTCTATTTAGGTGAATGAGAAGTTAGTGTTTAAAGCTCTGCTGTCATTTTGGCACAATTAAATCACAACATTATTGGCACCTGAACAGAAAAGCCCATTTTTTATTGATTGTTCAGCTTTTACCGTATTAAAATGCAGCACAGAAGATGGGGTGTAAATAAAAAAGTTCTGCAACAATCGATTGATTTCATGACACTAACATTTGGATCAGAAGGAGAAGGACTAAGTCACCGGCAATAAATAGCACTTTTGCATCTGAAAAAAAAAAAAAAGACAATAATTTCTTAGTGAAAGAATGAAAATACATACAAAGAAACAAAATGTCTGGAACAATTTGATCATATTATATTAGGGGTAGTGGACAAAATCATTTAACGGTAATTTAGAAAACATCTATATA
>JBBPBX010003928.1:0-20240 GCA_038048925.1 Garcialebias charrua | reverse complement strand
CAGAGCAAATGAAGGTGAGGAAGAAAGGGAAGGAGACAGAGAGGGATGGAGAAGACACAGCTATTATGGTAAGTCAGAGGGGGCTTTTCCCTCGTCGTCCTTATTTGATATAGCGTCTGTAAGATGGCAAAGGGATTGACTCTTGTTTACTCATTTAAGGAAAAGAAAGGGGCAGCATGGGGAGGGCACAAGGCAGCAGAGGGGATTTGGCATGTGTCCTTTCTTCAGCATGAAAGACTAAGAGAAGCAAAGGGCTTTGTTTACCAACAGCTTTGTGGCTTTTTGGACCTCTTTTTCTTGATCAACCATCCTGAAACCATCCCAGTTCACCCTCTTAATACTCACCTCCTCACCCCCCCTTCACCCATCTGTCTGATGTGCATCAACACACAGCAGAAGGAGAGCATTTTACTTTGTTGCTTGAACCAGTAGCACTTTGTACTTTACTCTGAGTGGGATGGACGTTCAGGAGCTGGGCGACTGGCTGAATGGATGATGGATGTGTGGCTGCTTGGCCGCTCCAAGCTCAGGTTTCATTCCTAGAGGAGAGAAAGAACCAGGGAAAGAAAGTAGACATGGCTGTGGAAGAGGGTGCAGTCTCCCTAACCCGTGTGAGTATATTTGTATTTGTTTTGCTTGTTTTTTTTTTATTTTATTTTTTATATGACATTGCCTTTTATTCAAAAACATCAGAGTCTTTGGAGGTTGTGAATTCAGCGATGCATCAACCAATAGGATTGTGCTGGTGTTGTTTGTGCGTCTGAGAATTACAAGTCAGCTGATCTGCAAATCTGATGTTATGGAAGCATGTTTGTAGGAGGGTCTCATCCTGTTTGTCCACACGCTCGCACATTTGCAAATAGGTTTGTATAAAACATAAAGAAACGTATAATTTCATAAGAATAATTTTGCTTGTTTTTTTTTGTGTTTTAATGGGTAAGCAGATGTTTTATAGTTGAAACCAGCTCCTTTGCTAAGCTAACAGACAAGGTTTGAATTGCTCTTAACAATCCAACTCTTCAATGGAAAAAGTCAATAAAGCAAGCTACTTTGAAAATGAAGATAGTTTAAAAATACCAACACACTGCGGAAGCATGAGCAGCTGTAACTTGCAACTTTGATTAAGAAATAAATAAAAAAAATGAGAGGAAATGCTCAAGTGAAGCTTTTGTAGTGTGAGATTTCTGTAAAGCTGCTTCAGGGAGAACAACTTTCACTGGATGATTACAACACATAAGTGCATTTAGTACATCTGTCTGCAGGAAGTACGGTAATTCACTCTGTTGCTCATTCATTGATTCATTCTGTGGAGATCTATGGAGTCGTTGAGGAAATTCCACATAAGGAAAAATAACGTAACGTGGTGAGCTGAGGGGGTTGTTGTTGACTCGATGCCTCTGGCTTTGTGCTGTCAGATCTGTGCAGCTCTGAGTTTTGTGCTGTCAGGAGAGCAGGGGATAAAGTTAAACAATACAGCTGCTGCTGGTCTGTCCTCCATAAGCTCCCCCAGTTCACACAGCAGTGACATCAACATGTGTTCATGTTTGCACAAATAATTTTAGATAAACAGCACAGAATGCCGTGCAGATGTGTGTGAAGATTTTACGTCACATCTGCCTGTTCATCAGGCGTATCAGTAAATAGATAAAATATCCAACTGTGTTGGTGTCATGAAATGAAAAGATGGCGAGTACAGTTTCTGCTTTGCACATCCTAATGAATGTACCGTATTTTCCGGCCGATAAGTCGCACCGCCCTATAAGTCGCATTGTCCAATTATGTCCAATAAATTGGAAAAATCCATAAACATGTCGCACCGCCGTATAAGTCGCATCTATTATGCGTCACCGCTGACGCGTCGCGTATGTTACGCGTCACCGCTGACAACCCGAAATGTGGGCCGGAGGTTTGCCCTGCTGCAAATGGCTGCCACAGGAGTGTTGCAATGAAGGACTTTAACAAGATTAACACGGTAAAAACAAGTATTTGTTTGCTGAAAATTATAGCAAAGATGTGTCTTTACTGAACTTTTCCTTAATAAATGCACGTAATTGTCAAATCAGCTGGATTTAAAAAGTAGTTTCGCTATGTGCACCCGCACGGGTGGGACCATAGCATTTTCTTTAAAATTTAGCAAGATAAACACTTAAAGCTGGGGTATGTAAGATTGTAATGTAGTCTGTAACTTTTCAAACAATATATATTTTAACATATTTCTTCACTCTGTCACTAGATTGATGTTAGAGAGGTAATCTCTGAAAAAAACTAAAAAAAAATATTGTCCCCTTGCTTCTCCAGGTGGTAAATAAGCATTTCTAAAAAGAAAAAGTGACCCGCCATTTTCCAGCCAATAAAAACAAAGTTTGTAACCAGCCAATAAAAACCGAGCTTGAATTCGAATCAGCCAATAAAAACAGAGCTTGAATTTGAATTTTAACAGACCACAAGGGGGCAGTGCCATATATGGCTCTGAGGGGGAGGGATCAGAATGCTTTGCTTGTTGAAATTTTTTCTAAGTGCTGATGTTCTACAGAAACTGCAGACTCCACCTTTAAAAATATATATTTGTTGGCTGACATCAGTGGTGGGCAACGCTAATCAAAAAATTTGTTCCACAATTTCTAAAACGCTTAATAATTTTTTTAGGTCCACAATTTCAAAAGCACAAATGTCTTATGAAAATTAGGGGAAGCTAATCTAATCCGCTATTTATATTCGACAATTGGTAGCCGGCAGCGTTATGCAATATTTGCACTACACTGCCAACTGAAAAGTAACTAAAATGATCCTAAAAGGATGAAATTACAAAAATCAAAGGATTTATTTAATACTTTACGTACATATATTCTATTCGGCCACGAAATTAACAAAAAAGAGAATGATCTTTTAATCCCTAAGACCACTTTTAAATCTCAAATACACGGGTGTGTCGCCACCGCATTTATACATAAAAGTAACCCAAATACATAAAACTAACGACTCACCGTCGAGTGGTTGACACAAAACACACAATAAAATCCTCCGGCCGCGTTAATTTGGCTTGAAACAGCGGGGTTCTCTGCGGATTTATCCAAGTAACCCAGCACAACCAGCTAGCCACAGAGTTAGCGTCCAGTTCACCTCTGACCCGGAAGATGTCAAGATTCTATAGGCAGTCAACAGATTTAATGAAAAGTAACTAAAATACATAAAACTAACGACTCACCGTCGAGTGGTCGACACAAAACACACAATAAAATCCTCCGGCCGCGTTAATTTGGCTTGAAACAGCGGGGTTCTCTGCGGATTTATCCAAGAAACCCAGCACAACCAGCTAGCCACAGAATTAGCCCCCGAGTTCACCTCTGACCCGGAAGATGTCAAGACGGTGAGGGAGGGGAAAAAGGCAAAACAAGCAGCTACGGAGCCAGCATAAGAGCTTCTAAATAAGTTTATTCGTTTTTACTGATAGATAATTAGTTATTAGCGGTACTGCATTTTAAATAAAAATAGCACAAATCCGCTTATGAATTATAAAAGTTAGTCACTCCGCTGTTACGCTGACAAAAACGTTAGGTCCGCTGTAAGCGGATTAGCGCATTAGCGGTCCCTAACGTTCATGTGCCCACCTTTGGCTGACATTATAGCAAAAGTGTTTCTGAGCTTAACCGTTCCTTAATGAATTCACGTAATTGCCAAATCTGCTGTATTTAAATTGTTTCGCTTTGACGTCTTCCAAACGGTTGCACGCGCTGCGAAAATAAATTATAAATAAATCGAATTTTTGCTCAAACATCTCCTACAGCTAAGAGTTTGTAAATGTCCATCCAGTGATCACTTTCTGTAAGTTTCATCAAAATCTGTCGTTCATAAGCTATTTTGCAAAGTACCCGTTAAAACACGGAGCTAACAGCTAACATCTACGGCGCTAAAACTTCAAATTTTAGCTTAAATATCTCCTACAGCTAACAGTTTGTAAATGTCCATCCAGTTATTACTTTCTGTAAGTTTCATCAAAATCTGTCCTGTGGTTCATAAGCTATTTTGCAAAGTACCCGTTAAAACACGGAGCTAACAACTAACATCTACGGTGCTAAAACTTCAAATTTTAGCTTAAATACAGTATCTCCTACAGCTAACAGTTTGTAAATGTCCATCCAGTTATTACTTTCTGTAAGTTTCATCAAAATCTGTTCTGTGGTTCTTGAGCTATTTTGCATTGCTAACAGTAAAACACTGAGCTATAGTTCATACCTCCAGAGCAGGAGGCCGTGCTGCGACAGAGTGAGTCCGACCAGAGCAGGCTTCCTTCGGACACATGAGCCGGGAACGGTCGGTGGACCCTAGCGGCCGAAACTGGTACTACTGCACCATTTTTTTTTGCCAAAATGAAAAATTGTCATATCTCAGTCAAAAGTTGGTCTAAAAATATGGGGGAAAAAATCCATAAATATGTTGCTTCACCCTATAAGTCGCAGGGCATGCAAATTAGGCAAAAAGGTGTGACTAATACGCCAGAAAATACGGTATATTATTTTTAGATTAAGGGAACCAACCAAAATGTGCTTATTTGAGACTCAGACCTTTTTCCAAATTGTGATTTTCATTAGGAAAAAAAATATATCTATAGATTTCACACATTTAAAATTCAGATGAAGCTTTACATCGGATCACAATGACAGTCAAAAATGGAAAAGGACAAACAAAATACTTAATGGTTCCTCTTTTAAGGACATGGGTAAACATTTTTCATTTTATTTTCCCAGTTGTGATCATCAGCAGCGCTCAAATGTCATGTCAATTAAACATATTTCCTGGAAATGCCTAAAGCTGACACTTTAATGTTGACAAGACACCTAACAGGGACGACCTGTTTATTTGTCTGTGATAATATTAAATTGAAATATAATTTTATCTTACATATAAATTGCTTTTTTAGGATTGTTTAATTTTCAACTTTTTCAGTTTTTACTCGAGTCAGATTAGTCTCTTTTACTCTCACCCTTTTCTCTACCAAAAGATTAATATTTTCCGTGAAGCTTAACCTCATTTTATGAGGCCCCATTTTGTTTAACATTTGCTCTGTTGAGGCTTAATGGTGTTCCCCTGCTTGGTGCCCTGTCTGTTGTAATAATGCACAGACTCTAAGACCCCTTGTGTTGGCCTTGGATAGAACTTGAATCAAAGGATGAACAAGTTGGTCTCATGACTAAATTACAGGCATGAAGGGAAAAACTTGGAAGAGCAGATGAGACAAATTTAGAGACACAAGGAGCAGAGTGATATTTAAAAGACCATAACAAAACAAGTGACGATATCAGAAATGTAAAAAGTGCTCATACACCTTCATTCTTTTAGAAATGGAAGTATAGTTTTTGAATTTTATAGTTTATTTTATTGATGTTGCAAACATTAAAAGACATTGTTCAGTAAACAAAAACTGTCTTTAAATAAATATCAGTATTTAAATAATAATATATATATATATATATATATTTTTTTTTTTCAAAAATAATAATTTTGAAAAAAATTCATGTTAATCTTTGTTCATGCTGCCTTTGTCAATACATTTTAGACTGGTCACTGATTCATTAAAGAGGTCATGAGTTTTAGTTTTTGTGTTTTATAAGCATTTATTAAGTTTAGAAGAGCTTTTTTCTTGTCTTTTGTTGTTATTTTATTATTCTTGCATCTTAACCCTTAAATGTCCTCAGTTGTCCCAGCTACACTCACCTGTTATACATTTGTAATCAGAACACCTGTTTCATGCTCAGTAATTACAATTTACAGTTTATGCGTCCTCCCCGGTTTGCATTTTTCTTTCTTTTCTGTAACTTCGCATGACTTGAGATGACGGCCTTGGTTGTGCCGTCAAGAGTTTTCTTTGTTTCACATCCTCTCCTCATGTTTGCTCTTGGATCTTCTAACCAATTATCTACCATCCATGGCAACCATCCCACAACACAATGTTTGAGAATTAGACCTCGGTTGTGCTGCATCACAATGAGGTTGCATTCCTGTTGTGAAATAAACAGGACACCTGTTTATGTTTAAAACCGTTTCCCAAATGTGTTAAATTAATAAGCACAAGCACATGCACTGTGACACAAATATTGTTTCAGCTGACAGTTTTATTGCTTTTGATGAGGGCAGGGGTTGTGACAGTGCCTCCATGTTTTGCAGTTTAAAAAGAGTCTGATCTGAAGCTGGAACGAAATTTTACTCTGCTGCACAATTTCACCCAATAGGACATTTGAGCGTAGGCAGCACGTAGGCAGCACGGTGGCAGCACGGTGGCGCAACTGGTAGAGCTGCTGCCTCTCAGCGAGAAGGTCCCTGGTTCAAACCCCAGTCCGGGGATCTTTCTGGGTGGAGTTTGCATGTTCTCTCCGTGCATGCGTGGGTTTTCTCCAGGTACTCCGGTTTCCTCCCACAGTCCATAAAACATGCATGTTAGACTGATTGGTAACTTTAAATTGTCCATAGGTGTGAATGAAAGAGTGAATGGTTGTTTGTTTCTTTGTGTCCCCGTGATGGAGTGGAGACCTGTCCAGGTTGTCCTCCACCCCTCGCACAGTGATAGCTGGACATGGGCACCAGTGACCCCCGTGATCCGAAAAGGAAAAATCGGGTAAAGATAATGGATGGATGGGTGCGTATATATATTTAATTAATTTTCTTTATATAGCTCCAAATCACAACAAAGTTGTCTCAGGGCACTTCACAGGAACATTCACATAGAAATGCCAATTAGTAAAGTTCTATATCCAAGGAAGCCAGCAGACACGTTGAATCTTGGCTTCGTCACAGTCTCCCATCCTGAGCAAGCACAATGGCAACAGTGGAAAGGAAAAACTCCCTTTAAAAAGGAAGAAACCTCCAGCAGAACCAGGCTCAGAACAAGTGGCCATCTGCTTTGACCGGCTGGTTTGAGAGGACAGGAAGGAGAGACAAACGAACACAGAATGGCAGGTCCAGGTGCAGCTGAAAGACAAAAAACACGTTAGGATGGAAAAAATAATTACAAATACAACACATGTTGAGAAGAGTTAGTAAAGTCAGTAGTATAGTTTAGTTTAGTTTAGTTTAGTTTATTCATTCATTTTATAATAATAAAATACAAAACAATTTACATGTATACAATAAGATAAAGAAAAAAAAGAAAACATAAAATGAAAGGCAGCAGATGAAGAAAACAATCTTATTATATCTGCCCCTTATTCTCCAACAAATAATTCAAACAACCAATTTTTTAAATACCAAAACAAAATGAACAACTTATTTAACTTCTTTTATCTCATACAATTACTCATTAAATTCCATTTATATATATATATGTTTTTAATAATTTAACCTTAACCATTTTTTTAAATACAGCCATTGATTTATCTTCTTTAACTTCTGTTTCCAAGTCATTCCATAACCCAACTCAAGTGAAAAGATGTGGTCAGCTTGTCCTCCAGCAGTCTAAGCCTATAGCAGCATAACTAAGGGACAGCTCAGGAAACCCAAGCCAACCCTAACTATAGAATTTATCAAAAAGGAGAGTCTTAATCCCAGTCTTAAAACTGGACAATGTGTCAGCCTCACAGACAGAAACTGGAAGTTGGTTCCACAAGAGAGGTTTATCCAACCACTTTATCCAAAGTGGTTCAAGACAAGAATGGAGAAGACCACTGTCTTGAACCACTTTGGACATGTCTGCCTGCCTGGGAGGAGTCGACGAGGGACACGCCCCCAGAAACCATCTTGGCTACAGCAAACTGGTTGGTCCACATAAGTTGCTTACTTGGTGGGTTAACTTCAGTGTGCTTTGGACTACTCTGACTGAGGAAGCCCTCTGGAGTGAGGGTGAAACGTTTCTGCTAAAAAGAAACTGTCCAGATGAACTGATTGAGAATGAGCGGATTTGATACCTGGACTATTGAGAATTAACTTTCTTGTCTTGAACCACTTTGGACATGTCTGCCTGCCTGGGAGGAGTCGACGAGGGACACGCCCCCAGAAACCATCTTGGCTACAGCAAACTGGTTGGTCCACATAAGTTGCTTACTTGGTGGGTTAACTTCAGTGTGCTTTGGACTACTCTGACTGAGGAAGCCCTCTGGAGTGAGGGTGAAACGTTTCTGCTAAAAAGAAACTGTCCAGATGAACTGATTGAGAATGAGCGGATTTGATACCTGGACTATTGAGAATTAACTTTCTTATATACAGTATATATTTTTGTTGTTGTTTTTGTTTATCTGCTTTTGATGCACGTTTTCTCATCAAATTATTTAATAGAGCCAGATACAACTTCTTCTGTACATTACACTAATATCAACATAACAGAAAACAGAACTGTAGCATGTCAGTTAAAGTGCAGGGGCTTCACATGCGGCACAACGTGATGACAGCATGTTAGCGTTGCAGTCGGAGCTAACAGAAGCCAAAATGTCTTAACAGGTTCATGTGAAGGGCATCTATGTCCTGACTGTATGAGAACTCATTCTCATTTGAACTTCTGTCTGTGACTCAGACTTTCACTGCAGAGCTTCCTCATATATTATCCCCACTGATTCTAATGGAGTTTGGAGAACTGCAGTTTTAAGTTTCATCTGTCATTTGATTTGGTTCATTCTCTTTCATGTGACTTTGCTCATGTCTATAGCAGAAACATCATTAGCTGTTCCACTGAGAGTTGATGACATGGGAAAAGGAAGAAAGCATGTCTAGAAATAAGACGATTGGCCATAGAGATATGAGGCCTGATGGTTTCTTGTAATCAGGAAATGACTGAGCTTCCAGTTAACATGGCTTCATTTGCTAATACAGGTTGTCCTCGAGTTACGGCGGTCTCGAGTTACGACGTTTCGCGGTTACGACGCATCCCCCATTAAAAAAAATATATATATATATATATTGAAATTTTATTTTGAATAACCGAGTTACGCAGTTTCCGGTTATACGTATTAAACGTAGCGGCGGAGGAATGCTACACATTACTCTCTAAAAAAGCTAAGTCTGGTCCTCTGGACATTCAAAAAACAAAACAAAACTGTACTGTGAACCCTGTTTTACGCCGTAAACGGAACGGAATACGGCAGATGGACTGAGCTGGACGGCGGTTTTACGTCGTAAACGCAATAGAGAATACGGAGGAGGGACGGAGGAAACGGCTTCACCACAGCATCCCAGTAGGAATTAACTATTTTTTCCTTCATTATGGCTCCCAAACGTTTGTGTTTTTTGATAATTATGTAGGGTACTGTGTTAGGATAGGCTAAGTGCTTGGTAAAATACAGTACTGTACAGGTAGTCCCCGACTTACGAGCAAGTTCCGTTACAACGAGTTGCTCGTAACACGGAAATCTCGTAATTTGGAACGGCCGCCACGTGTCTCGTAAGTCCGGAATTTCGCTCGTAAGTTGGAACGGTTTTGCTAGCGCAACTACAAACACTCGTTTTTCATCGAAAAACTGCTTATGAGTGCATAAAAATGATTGGAAACGTGTGTCCACATGTTTAGCTAACGAACTGTGGTGAAAAAACACAGAAAAACTCAGTATTTTTTGCATTTTTTTTTTCAAAAATTCGCCAGCTCGTAAGTCCGGAACCTCGTAAGTTAGAGCGCTCGTAAGTCGGGGACTACCTGTACGTATAAGGTGAAGTATGTACGTATGTTCCGACTTACGTTGAAATTCGGTTTACGACGCCACGTAGGAACGGATCTCCGTCGTAAGTCGAGAACAACCTGTAATTTGTTTTTCCTCACACGCCTGCTTGAACAAATGTGTATCTTTACTTCTTGCACTTTTATTTACAGACTGTCAGTGGAACAGTGTGATGCTGGATGACCTGTTCAGTTACACTGGTGTTGGGCCAGAGTTATTTTAGGACAGACATGGTGGATGGGGAGAACCAGCTTTGAATCAGACTGATCAGGTAGTTCAGTCCTGCTTGGTGTCTCTGGAGTCAAGGCTGCACTTAGCAGCTCTGGGATTGTGATCATTTGGAGGAATGTGTGTTTGGGTCTTCTGTTATGAAGTGTCTTGTCCAAGTTTCTCTCCCTCCCGATCTCAGCAGCTCCATTTCACAAACATGCTTCTTTTGGCACAAAGAAGGAAGTTAAAAAAAAAAAGCTTGCTGAGTGCTATTTTATGTCAAACTTGATGTCAAAGAAATTAATGCAAAAACTGAAGAAGAAAAAAACACAACCTCCATGTCTTAAAAAGTTAAGTCTTGTCCTCTGGACATTCAACCTCCATGTCATCTTTTTAACCTTTTGTCTGTCTCCTTCCATTAGTCTTTCCTTATCTCATCCTTCTTTAAGCCTCTTGCTTCTCCTGTCTCCTCCTCTCACATGCTCCAACGTTTGTAACACAGGGCTGAAAACATGCTTACCTCAGCAGTTTTTATTTTAGTGTGCAAAGCTCTATTTCTGTAGTGGAATAAAGGACAGCCAAGCAGAATAGAAGGTGCACCGCTTCTCTCATTGCACAGCAAGGTTCTCTCACAAGCCGTTTCACTGGTGGCTGCAGCAGAGGGTCTCTGTGGGGAAGAGAAGGGCTCTGAGGACCACCAGCACCCGCTCGCTGAACTTCCTATAGGAACAGGAGACATTTGGATTCAACAAAGCTGAAGCAGCATCAGACGAGTGAGATCTGATAGAAGCTGAAGGAGACTTGCTGGGATGAAATGTTTGGGAGCGTTTGGCTTGAGGACTTTTTGTCGTTCCAAGCAGCAGTGGATTCACGTGGATTGTGTTTTACGTGACACTTCTTGTGGAGACTTGCTTTGTTTTCCTCCTCATCAAGATGTTTTTAAGTGTCTGAGAAATTATGACAGAGTTCTACCTGGTACTGTACAGTAATGCTTCTGTTCACTTTAGCACCCATGATCTCATTTTTTCCCTCTTTTTGTTTCCCTTTTCTCTCTCTCTCTCTCTCTCTCTGTTTTACCTTCTTCTTTTCTCTATCTCTTCAGTCTGATAGTAATGCCAGTTACCTGCGAGCTGCCCGGGCAGGGAACCTTGAAAAAGTCCTTGACTACCTCAAGTCTGGAGTTGAGATTAACATTTGCAATCAGGTAGATTTTGGAAAAAGTCACCACAGAATTGTAACATTAGTACCGTATTTTCCAGAATATAGGTCGCAGCTTTTTATCATTTTTGCATGCCCTGCGACCTAGGTGCGACCTATTTATGGCTTTTTATAAAATAAGCTGATTTGTAATCATTTATTAACAAAAATTAAACTGAGACACACTCTTACAATAATGTCAGTTAACAAATATATTTTTTCAGGTGTTTATCCTGCTAAAATGTTTATGTTTATGTTTATGTTTATTAAATTTGTTCATTTTTTTTACAAAAGAAACAATACAAGACAATCCCATAAATGATAATGTACAAAATATAAAAAAAATGAAAGGTAGCAGAAAGAAGAATAAATCTTATTATATCTGCCCCTTTTTTCCAACAATCAGATTAAACAATAATAATCTTCAACCAACCAGTCTTCAACCAAAATTATTCATTTATTAAAAGTTCAGCTCAGACACATATTTGCTATAATTTTTATCAAACAAATAATTGTTTTTAAGTGTTAATCTTCTTAAAAACCTTGCTGCGCGCTCCTGTGGCAGACATTTGCAGCAGAGCTAAACACGGTCCACATTTTGACGTAGGTGCGACCTATATTCAGGTGCGACCTATATATGATTTTTTTTTCCAATTCTTTGGCAATAATTGGACAATGCGACCTATATTCAGGTGCGACCTATATTCCAGAAAATACGGTAGCTCTCATTCGAAAAAGGACTAATCTCCGAACAAAAATCTTATTTAACAAGTTGAAAATATAGTTGTGTAGTAGCTCTAACTTATCAAACTACATTCCCTCCCCAGAATGGCCTGAATGCTCTTCATTTGGCCGCCAAAGAGGGGCATGCGGAGGTTGTTGCTGAGTTGCTGAAGCTTGAAGCCACAGTAGATGCAGCCACAAAGGTAAGACACACCTAATCATTGCCTGTACTGATGGTACTAACGACTATTTTTAGATTCAGGACAAAAGATGGCTGCTGTGTAGGATTAAGAAGCATGCAGCTGCAGCAGGACTGCACTGTAAAAGTGTGCAGCCGTTGTTTGGGTTTAAACTGAAGTCAATAATTGATGACCCCTTTAGGGACTGGTTTTGCAAATAGTTAAATATATTATGAAAAGTAAAATGTGTTCAGTGCAATCCAGTGATGTGAACTCTACAAAATGTGCAATAGGTGAATTTATGTTTTATAAAAGGAAGGTCTTTCACAGGGACATATCTTTATATTTGAATACTAAAAAGAGTTGAGAATTCATATTGGTCCCTCGAAGGCTTTCACTTTAATTTAGTCGCCTGGTTCAGCTTCTCAGCCCTGGGCCACATGCCTGGTGCTGACATAAACACAAAACAGAATAAAATATTTAAGATCAAGGGAAAATTCCCCAATTAAAGCTTCACTGCACTGTGACCCTAAGGATACTGGGGGATTATTTTGAGTCATTGACTGCATTTTAATGTTATCAGACATTTTTATTTTATGCAGTTAGTGAAGATGTTGTGAGGAAACCTTGATGTACCCAGAGCATTGATTTTGTAGTTAAATGTTTGAAAATAAATTGAATAAAACTTGTCTTCTTACTGTTTATTTTGGCTCCTTGTAAATTAAGAAATGTGTGAATTGTAATGTAGATTTAAATAGTTTGTTATGTACTGTGTCCTGATGCATGCTCAACAATCCAGGTAGACAAATCTAACAAAGTTAAGTCAGGTCCTCTGGACTGTTTCTTTTTGTGAAACGTTTCATTTATTGAATATTTTAAACCACTTTGGTGGTTTAAAAAAATTTGAATCATAAAAAAAAAAAAAAACCACTTTGGCCATGAATGCCTCAGTCGAGTCGGCGGGGGAGAGGGCGGACTACAGAAACCACCAGAGCACCAATGAACTAGTTGACCCACTATATGATAAGATGCTATTCATAAAACTGAGTTTGTTGTGGATCCTCAGACTGATGAAGTCTTCTGGATGAAAGACGAAACATTTCAACAAAAGAAACTTGTCATGGTCTGTCTATGTTTAATCCAGTCCTGTGTCTCCTAGTTGTCTGGTTTCTGTGTTCTGTCTGTTTAAGCTTAATTCTGTTTTCTGTTTTGTTCAGTCTTTTGTGCTTAATCTAGTCTTCATGTTTGTTTACTTCAGCTTCCTGTGTTCTGTCTGTTTGTGCTTAATTCAGCTTTCTGTTTTGTTTCAGTCTTTGTGTTTAATATAGTCTTCATGTTTTAATTCAGCTTATTGTGTTCTGTCTGCTTGTGTTTAGTTCAGCTCTGTGTTTCTGCCACTGTCTCTTCTTCTTCTTCTTCTTCGATGGTGTTTTCTGGCAGTTTACAAACTCGGTGTATTACCGCCATCAACCGGACGGAGATGTAATTCAAGAGTCTATGTACTTTAAAAAAANTAATTCTCTGCCCCTGTCTCACCTGTGTCTAGTTGTAATCATCACAGCTGGATGTCATGTGTAATCAGTGTGTCTGTGTATAAATTCAGCTCCTCTCAGTCTTGTCATTGTCTCGGGTTTGTCCTCCCAAGGTGTTGTGTTCTGCTCTCCCTCCGTGTTTCCCTGAGTGTTTAGTAAGTACCTCTTCAGTTTAGTTTAGTTTAATCCAGTTTAGTTTAATCCAGTTTAGTTTAATCCAGTTTAGTTTAATCCAGTTTAGTTTAATCCAGTTTAGTTTAATCCAGTTTAGTTTAATCCAGTTTAGTTTAATCCAGTTTAGTTTAATCCAGTTTAGTTTAATCCAGTTTAGTTTAGTTTAATAGTTTTTGCTGCCCTGCCAGCCTTTGTTTTGTTTTATTTTTTATTGTAAATAAACACTTTAAAATTTTCCCTGAGTGTTCATCCATCCTTCTCCTGCATTTGGGTTCTACACTTCCTTCGTGCCAGCAGAACCTAACAGAAACCCGAGACCATCTACTGAACCCAGCAGGAGAATGGCTGGACCTCAAACCAGACCCAAGGGTGAGATGATTACCCTGTTTGAGTTTCTTGCCCGTGAGGCTGACAAGACTGCCCTGCGAGAGAAGGAGAGACGAGAGCGAGTGGAAGTGAAGCCTGTCATCCGGTGTGGGGGGTTCCGGACCGAACCCATCCAGAGACGAGGTGGCCGTAGACCAGAGGTAGAAGTCCTACCATCTCCTCTTCTGGTCGAGGAGGAGGAACAAAGGTTTCAGCTCCGGGGGAGCCGCCTGGCTATTAAGCCAGCTTCTTCTTCCACCCCACCGACTTATTGCTTGCCACACCTGCAGTGGTCTGAAGATGACGATGAGCTGGAGGACGATCTCTGGTGTGCTCCTGTCCTCAGCTCACGCCGCCGACGCAGCAGGAAAAAGCGGCAAAGTAAGGTCGGAACCACAGACTACCAGCACCATCCATCTCCACCTCTTCTCGCTACTGCACCACGTTGCCCATCCCCACTTCACTCTTCGCCTGACTGCCCTCGCTTACCGGAGGTCCGGTACAGCACTCGCTCAGTGGAGGAGATGGAAAGTTGGAAGGCAGCCATTGTGGCACAGTATCTGCCTTCATCCTCGGCTCCTGGTCCCCAAGCAGCTACAGTCTCAGCTCCTTGTTCTTCGGCTCCTGGTTCTACCGCCGAAGATACCGCCCCTACAGCCCCAGAGGGTCCTAGCATCGTCGACACCTCTACATCGATGGAGGGTCCCAGTGCCACCGACGCCTCTACGTCTCCTGAGGGTCCCAGTGCCGCCGATGCCTCTACGTCTCCTGAGGGTCCCAGCGCCGCCGATGCCTCTACGTCTCCTGAGGGTCCCAGCGCCGCCGATGCCTCTACGTCTCCTGAGGGTCCCAGCGCCGCCGATGCCTCTACGTCTCCTGAGGGTCCCAGCGCCGCCGATGCCTCTACTTCGACAGAGGGTCCCAGCGCCGCCGATGCCTCTACTTCAATGGAGGTTCCCGGCGCTGCCGATGCCTCTACTTCGACGGAGGGTCCCGGCGTTGCCGACGCCTCTACTTCGACGGAGGGTCCTGGCGTTGCCGACGCTTCTGCATCGACAGAGGGTCCCGGCACCGCCGACATCTCTACTTCGACGGAGGGACCCGGCGTTGCCGACGCCTCTACTTCGACGGAGGGTCCTGGCTTTGCCGACGCTTCTGCATCGACAGAGGGTCCCGGCACCGCCGACATCTCTACTTCGACGGAGGGACCCGGCGTTGCCGATGCTTCTGCATCGACAGAGGGTCCCGGCACCGCCGACATCTCTACTTCGACGAAGGGTCCCGATGCCATCGACTCCTCGCCTGACGACTCCTCGCTTGACGACTCCTCGACGCACAACTCCTTGCCTGACGACTCCTCGACGCACGACTCCTCGACGCCTGCGGCCGACTCCTCGACGCCTGCGGCCGACTCCTCGGCGCCTGCGGCCGACTCCTCGGCGCCTGCGGCCGACTCCTCGACGCCTGCGGCCGACTCCTCGACGCCTGCGGCCGACTCCTCGACGCCTGCGGCCGACTCCTCGACGCCTGCGGCCGACTCCTCGACGCCTGCGGCCGACTCCTCGACGCCTGCGGCCGACTCCTCGACGCCTGCGGCCGACTCCTCGACGCCTGCGGCCGACTCCTCGACGCCTGCGGCCGACTCCTCGGCTCCGGCGGCCGACTCCTCGGCTCCGGCGGCCGACTCCTCGGCTCCGGCGGCCGACTCCTCGGCTCCGGCGGCCGACTCCTCGGCTCCGGCGGCCGACTCCTCTGGCTCCGGCGGCCGACTCCTCTGCTCCGGCGGCCGACTCCTCTGCTCCGGCGGCCGACTCCTCTGCTCCGGCGGCCGATGCTCCTGGTGATGGACGGCCTCCCGGTCGACCGCCTGACCTGGCTCCTGGCGATGGACGGCCTCCCGGTCGACCGCCTGACCTGGCTCCTGCTTGATGGACGGCCTCCCGGTCGACCGCCTGACCGGCTTCTGCTTGATGGACGGCCTCCCGGTCGACCGCCTGACCGGCTTCTGCTTGATGGACGGCCTCCCGGTCAGCCGCCCGCCCGGCCACTCTTGTTTTGGAACGTTGCCCAGGCCTTGCCCTGTCGTTTTTTGTTTAGATTATTCTTGCTCTCCGTCCTTGTGTTTTCCCCCGTCCTCCCGCCCCGTTCTGTGTTTTTTGTGTGTTTTGGGGTCTTAGGGGACGTCGGGTGCCGTCCCTTGAGGGGGAGGTTATGTCATGGTCTGTCTGTTTATGTTTAGTCCAGTCCTGTGTCTCCTAGTTGTCTGGTTTCTGTGTTCTGTCTGTTTAAGCTTAATTCTGTTTTCTGTTTTGTTCAGTCTTTTGTGCTTAATCTAATCTTCATGTTTAATTACTTCAGCTTCCTGTGTTCTGTCTGTTTGTGCTTAATTCAGCTTTCTGTTTTGTTTCAGTCTTTGTGTTTAATATAGTCTTCATGTTTTAATTCAGCTTATTGTGTTCTGTCTGCTTGTGTTTAGTTCAGCTCTGTGTTTCTGCCCCTGTCTCACCTGTGTCTAGTTGTAATCATCACAGCTGGATGTCATGTGTAATCAGTGTGTCTGTGTATAAATTCAGCTCCTCTCAGTCTTGTCATTGTCTCGGGTTTGTCCTCCCAAGGTGTTGTGTTCTGCTCTCCCTCCGTGTTTCCCTGAGTGTTTAGTAAGTACCTCTTCAGTTTAGTTTAGTTTAATCCAGTTTAGTTTAGTTTAATTGTTTTTGCTGCCCTGCCAGCCTTTGTTTTGTTTTATTTTTTTTATTGTAAATAAACACTTTAAAATTTTCCCTGAGTGTTCATCCATCCTTCTCCTGCATTTGGGTTCTACACTTCCTTCGTGCCAGCAGAATCGTGCCAGCAGAACCTAACAAAACTGTCCAATAGACCTGACTTAACTTTGTAAGATGCACTGTGTTTTACTTGACCCGATTAAAAAAATCCCTAATTAAGACATTTCTAATGTTTAGTTTATTTTGTCATTTATGTATATATATAATATATATATATTTAACAAATAATTTTGTATATGAAAGTCTTTTTTTTATCGTTGGCCCTGTTAGTTTGCAAAGCTGGTGTGGGCAGCGATTCAATCATGTGTCAACAGTGCCAACAGTGGTGTCACAAACGTTGTTCAAAAATAAGTGGTCCATTGTCAAAACGACCAATTTTGTTTGTCTTACTTGCATCAATCCACGACAACAAGTACTGTACAACAATACAATTGGAGCCATTGGCGTCGAAACAGTCAAGTCATTTCAATACCTAGGGGATGTGTTGGACTGTACTGGAACAACCGATCTGCTGTTCGGGTATACATACGTGTGGCGTGGAATAAATGGCATCTACTCGCTTCTATACTGATGCGGCGCGACATCCCACTACTCCTACGTTCAAGACTCTATTGCTCCGTGATACGTCCCGTGCTGTTGTATGGTGCAGAAACATGGCCAATGACAACAAAACTCGAAAAGCAACTTCACCGAACCGACATGAAAATGCTCTGATGGATGCAACACATTAGTCTTAAAGATCACATCCAATCGGCCAAAATCCTGCGTCGAGCTGGCTTATGTGCGATTAAGGACGCATGCCTAAAACGAAGTGAAAGCAGTGCTATGCTATTGCAAACCTTGAAGTACCTGGCACCCGTCCCAAAGGCCGTCCGAAAAAGACCTGGGTGCAAATGATTCAACAAGATCAAAGGCATTCAATACAAGATCAACTGGACTTTATTTGTTGCAAAAGACGTTTCGACCCCTATCCAGGGGGCTTTTTCAATTCACTGAAAACAAACTGTGAGCGTGTGGAGTTATAACAGTCTAAAGAATCACGCACCATCATATGTAAATTGCAGGCTGGTGCGTGATTCTTTAGACTGTTATAACTCCACACGCTCACAGTTTGTTTTCAGTGAAATGAAAAAGCCCCCTGGATAGGGGTCGAAATGTCTTTTGCAACAAATAAAGTCCAGTTGATCTTGTATTGAACGCCTTTTTGATTTTATAATGTCCTGGACGACTGAGAATCTTCACCAGCATATTCAACAAGATCTGAAAGTGTTGAACCTCAATGAACTGGACGCAACTGACCGCCTAATCTGGCGTCAAAAACGTGGCGACAAAGAAACAACGTCCCACCCCGGAATTGGAAAAACGGACGATAAACGAAGATAGATAAGATAGATACTTTGTAGATAGATACTTTGTAGATTGATACTTTGTAGATATTTTTTATATTTAAGGATACTATTTGTTCTCCATTTCTCTGCTTCCAACTTAAGATAATATTAAGCACTTACAGAGTCCAAAAACATAATTTACAGTTAGTAGAATAGAGAGTACGGTAGATAAAGAGGAAAAATTTGTCAAAAGTATTTTATTTTTCTATTGTAGAAAATTACAAATTTCAACACAATATCACAAATATGGTACCTAAAATAGAAAAGAAAAACTGCAGTGTAATTGTTTTACCAGGAATTAATGTATAGATAACTTGTTGTATGTGACAGATGATGTGAGAACAACTGTGTAGGAGCCAAAATGGTCTAGTGGCAGGGCTTTTGACTACGGATCCGAAGGTCGCGGGTTCGCGCCCCGGCCACTACCCAGCTTGGGGTGTCTATGAGTGCACACCTATTTCTCCAGCTCCCCGGGCGCTTTCGGGCTGCTCACTGCACCACCTGGTAGGTGGTTGGGTTAAATGCAGAGACGAATTTCGTCTGTGTATGGGAACATACGCAGATGACAGGAATAGACATTATTATTATTATTATATATATATATATATATATATATATATATATATTTTNATATATATATATATATATATATATATATATATATATATATGTATATATATATATATATATATATATATATATATATATATACAGGGAACCCCCGACCTACGAACGAGTTTGGGACCTAAGAACCGTTCGCAGGTCGATCGGTTCGCAGGTGGGGGGTGAAAGTAGCGTCTCGTTCGTAGGTCGCTATTCTGTTCGTAGGTCGCGGAAATACCGCTAACGGACCGCCGCGCCCACATTTAACAGCATGACACTGACATACTGGGCTATATACATGCACAGAACTTTATTTACAAGCACTTATCTAAACAATTACACCACACATGCATCCATAAACACCTGTACATCAGTAACTTCACATCAGAACTGCAGCAAATCAGCAGGAAATCTCATCAGCAAAATGATGTCAACAATCACACATGAGCACTTCTGAAAGTGCAGCTTATCACATCTTTCCTGCAGCAAACCAGGGATTCCCATCAGCAAAATGATGTCAACAATCACACATGAGCACTTCTGAAAGTGCAGCTTTTCACATCAAACCTGCAGCAAACCAGGGATTCCCATCAGCAAAATGATGTCAACAATCACACATGAGCACTTCTGAAAGTGCAGCTTTTCACATCAAACCTGCAGCAAACCAGGGATTCCCATCAGCAAAATGATGTCAACAATCACACATGAACACTTGTCAAAGTGCAGCTTTTCACAGCAAAACAGCAGCAAATCAGAGAGTCACATCAGCAAAATGATGTCAGCAATCACACATGAGCACGTTGCGTTGATGAGTGTCCATGTGCATGAGAAAGAAGTCCATGAACTCAGAAAAAGCGAGAAGCAGCAGAAAAATGAATCAAAATTGTCTTACTTTGACCGAAGTGTAGGTAGACAGATGTTGTTCTCATGATCAAACCTGCATCTGATGGAACTGCTGAGCCATTGCTCAACAATGAATGTTGGGAGCATTTTAGGCCAGCTGTAAGTTCAGGCATGTGTCAGTTCAGGTGTGTTGTCCTGATGTGCAATTGTCTCGCTGGCGGTACTTTTCCACTGCCATGCGCAGTGTCACGCCCATGCCCAACCAGCAACAGCCAAAGGCAATCCCCTCCCCCACCTCGCCGATTGCCGTTTTGTGACGCAGTTTCGCCGTAGCTCGATTATATACCTGTAATGGGGCTCGTTCATAGGTCGTGTGCCGTAGGTCGATTATATATTTTTAACTTGGTTCGTTCGTAGGTCACATATTTTCTGCCGTACGTCGATGACATTATTCTACTTTAACTCGTTCGTAGGTCCCGTGGTTCGCAGGTCGGTGGGTTCGTAGGTCGGGGGTTCCCTGTATATATATATATATATATATATATATATATACATATATATATATATATACATATATATATATATATACATATATATATATATATATATA